>JAUZNJ010092801.1:0-22240 GCA_034780135.1 Jordanella pulchra
GTTTTACAGCATGAAATGTCTGAATGAGTGCTCATCCAAGACTGGTGATTCCATACTTTTTGCCAGGGGTTGTAGCACTAAGAGACCTACTAGAATGTGAAATGGTTATCAAGTAATTATGGGGGATCTTTTTTGAAGGTACTGGCATCATTTCTACCTCCTAAAAATTTATTACATTCAGGTGAATAAAAACTATTAGAGAGGGTAAGGCTTTGGATTTTTCCAAGCTCCATCTCATGTTCAGTACACTTTTTGCTCTCTCATGCGTAGGTTTCCTCTGATTACTACAGCTTCCTCCCACATTCCTGAAATAGGAGTGTTAGGCTGGCTGGTGGTTTTAAAGTGAATATAGGTATGAACACATGTGGTTGTTTCCCATGGATTTGTGTTCCCTTTTTAGACTAGGACATAATTGCAGAGTTTTTTAACTTTTGGATTCAAAACTTCCTTTTTTTAAACAAGAAATGAAGGAAAATTGTTGTTTTTTTTATTGTTGTATAACATGCAAGGATATTCTCCTACTTGCATGCCTAATCAAAACTCTGGAGTATCAGAGCTTCTAGAAGTTGAGGATAATTATCATTCATTGAATTCTTACAAGGTGGATTTGACAGATATCTGACAGGGAGTTTGGGATTCAGAAAAAATATTAATAATTTGATGTGTTCTTAAAAGGAATAAGGTACTTCCAACCTCCTGGGTGCCCATTTATGGAAACTTTAAGCGGATGTATTTATTCCTGGTCTCCTCAAAGATCCCTGGCTTCCCTAATTATCTCTCATTATCATGTGACTGAGCTAAGAGCAAGACCATATGCTAATTGACTTGGCAATTAGCAGAGACAGTGTAACATTTTAACCCCTCTACCCCCTCCCTCCTCTTCTTTCACCATAATAGATACAGTATGGGTCAGATGCCAAGTGTATTCTGAGCCTTCACAGCTCCGGTGTCATGTGTTCTGCTTCGCTGCAATATGATTAAGCATCTTCAATTATAGATTGAGATCCGGAAAGAGGATGACTGTTGGGTTGGTGGCGGGTTGAGGGCATCCGATTGGGTTTGAGAGTGTGATATGGATCAGAGGGGTGGGAGGAGCGAGGAATGGCCGGATGCTTGGAGGACCTAGCCACTTGCCATGAGTGTGTATGTGTGTGCTGAAGGAGGCAGGGTGACATGAATATAAATAAAGAAGAAGTTAAGAAGTTCCAATATTCATAACAGCCTGGCCTCATAAAGAAGACATGACTGCAGTGAAGAAGGGTGAAGTATAAGGAAAATGGGTAATCCTATGCCATTCGTTTTTTATTGCCCCTCTTTACTTTGATGACCCTAAATAAAGTCCAGTGCAATAGATGGCCTTTTGAGGTCCCAGCGTGTAATTAAATCTAAAAATGACTACATGTTCACAGTATGAAGGACAATTTTGTAAGTAAAAAAAAACAAACAAAAAAACAGATTTAAAGTGGCTGAAAAAAATCCAAATTTCTAGACCTGAATATCTTAAAGAGCATTTTTCAATCCCATCTCTTTGAAAAAGCATGGCAGCACTGCAGACTTATGAACACATGGACGTCCATCAACACTGACAGGCAAGACAAGCATTAATCAGAAGATATGTCAAAAGCCCATGAATAACTCTGGAGGAGCTCCTGAGATTTAGACGTCGGGTAGGCGAATCTGTTGAAGGAATAACTGGTTGTTGTGCACTCTGACATTCTTTACAAATTATTGCCAAGAAGAAATATCCTGGTTTTCCTGGAGGATGTAACAAACATGTGAAAGTAGATGCCTTTGTCAGATGAGACCAAAATATTTTTATTGGGCATAAATACAAAATGCTTTGTGTTGCATGAGGTTAACATTGACACCAGCCTGCAAGCACTCTTACAGATCAACATGGTGGTAGGAATACCACCATGTTAACCTGTAAGAGATTCACCCTCCATGAAACATACAGCCAGAGCTTCAAAAGAATGATGTAAAATCAATGTATGAAAGAACCACACAAAGTTCAGATGTAATTCAACTGTGACAAGAGTTGGAAATGTGTGTTTATGTATGCTGTGTGTCCAATCTGACTGAGCTTCAGCAAGATCAACACGACGGTGCAGAGTATTTAGTCTTTGGTGCAAAGCTGTGCAAGATCAACCACAAAAGAGTTTTAGCTGTAATTGCAGTGGGGTAATGGTCGAGGATGAGCTGCAGAGATCCATAGTGGAAAAATCTGTTGACAGGACAACCACTACAGAAATTATGTTTCTAAACAGGTGGAAGATAATCAGGACAGATGAGCCTAAAATGGACCTATGTGACCAACATTAAGAATCTGTGGCAATATTTGAGATTAAATGTTCTATGGCACTCCTGGATTACAACAAAAAATCTCTCTAAATATGCAAGGTTTGTCATTTTCAACCCCAAAAAGGTGCAGCTGAGATTGTAGCAAAGGTGGTTCTACTATTGACTCAGGGAGCTGAATACAGACGCACAACAAACTAATCAGCTTTCTATGAAATAAATAAATGTAAGAACAATTTAACTTCCTCTTTCATATTTACAGTTATCAACTTATAATGATTTTTTCTATATAAATCTCAATAAAATACATATAGGTTTATGGTTGTAACATGAGGGGATTAACACAATTGCCAGACTCTTTGCAGTAATCCATACTGGGTACATATGGCTTCAGCCTGGAGGACATGGTAGTGTCGTCTCTTCCCAAGAGGGGACTAACTAACTGATGAATCCACAGTCTGAAAATAAACAGCTCCACTCAACTGAATATTGATTCATGAGGGAAAACAGAACACAATAAAAAAATGCCCAGGAGCTTTAGGAAAGCACTGACAACAGGCTCATATGTCATATAATCACCTACAGAAAGTCTGACATCCATTCCCATGCAAAATGCTCCAGTCAAATTAGGTGCAATGCTGAGGGAAAACATCTTTAGTTTTTAGTTGACCTGCAGGGGCAGTTAAATGCAGTCACACATATAGAAAAAGCTCTTTTTTCTTTTTCTATTCCCTCCACACACACCCATCTCGTTTAACAATAAAGGCCACATGGGAGGGTCCCTGGGGGTTCCAGAAGAGTGTGTTTGTTTGAGGGGGGGAAGCAGCTATGAACCATTGTTACTGAGATGTGTGAGTGTGTGTGAGATCCAAAAATAGAGAATGGTATCTAACCTCGAAGCTGGAGAACAGAGAATTGATTGACACTCCTCAAACCCCCCATTCCTCCCCTCATAATATATGTAATGTGGGATGAAAATGGAGGCGCAACCAAAAAAAAAAAACTCAAACGGCTTGTTTGGCGAAAGACCAATGTAAAAAAACAACAACAAATGAACAAAACAACAAGAAAACAAATAAAAAACACGAGTCTTACACAGATTAGAGCTGACTTCGTTTTTTAATGCTCCCTTAAGGTTAAGAGGGTACGTGGCCGTGCAGCCTCCCATCGTCACAAGCCTATGCATTTGGTGCATTTACAGCCCGTGTTTATCTCGCCCAAAGACTGCTAAGGATGCAGCTGCCATCCTATTAAAGAAAATGCAACCTGATTCCAAATAAAACCACATCACCTGCACGATATCTAAAACACAACAATCTAAATGAACCAGGCGCATGGGTCTCCACACTTCTCCCAACCCCCATGATTTAATCAATCAGTATTCTATGACCAGTACCTACCTTGATCTTTGTAAACAGATGTGATCTGGTATGGGGGGGTTCACAGTCGAAAGGTTTGATGGGCTGCTGAATACTAATTAAAAAATGTCACATTTCGGACTGAGCTCAGCTCGCTGTGTTTGATGTTCCTGTCGTTCCACATGGACTCCAAAGCAGAGGAGAACCAGGAGATTCAGCCCGTCACAGCCAAACGGGCATTGATTTAAGTCCGAACGGTTGAGGGTGTCAGGATTAAAATACAAAGGAGATCCCGTTTCCTTACATAAAAAACCCTAAAAACTAAATCCTTTGTTCAGTGGTGCGCATCTTCTCGGTGACAGAGCGATTGAAAACAAGTTATTATCCCCGCATGACAAACCGGGTCCCCTCCTCCTCTCTCTTATTGTGCTGATTCCGTCGCTGACTATCCGGTTTGACGCTCGCAGCTCCCTGCTAAACCTCTCCCAACTAAACGCATCTCCTAAACAACGCTCCGCATAACGTGCGTAATGATAATCCCGCTACGCACCCGAGCGCGCGCACACGCACAGAAAGTGACATGTCTCCACCGCCTCAGTGCGGAGTCCTCTCTGTCCTTCCCTCACGCTGATAAATGACTTGTTTACAGGCATGTGGTCTGCTTATGCGTTACCTCCCTGCTGGATAAAGCGAGTCAGCTCCTAAATCTGTTGACTTTAGACTAATTAAGTATAAAAACCAGTTATACTCCCGGAATTTTACTCTGGCTGTCACATGCGCTACAAAAGTATACGCACCCCTTCAACCTGTTCAAATGTTTATCTTGTTGTCATTAAGTTTAATAGTTTTTTTAATGGTGGTTTCAGACGTTACATCAACAAATAGTTTGAATTATAGCAATTGTAAACAGCAATTTCGAAGTTTTGCAGCAGATTTTATTTTTATATCATTAAAGATTGGCTGGGCCATTCCAACACATGGAAAGAAGCTTATATATTGTTCCATTATTATCCTTTTTGATGATGCAACACTGAAGCTTGCAGAGCTATGATGAGTAATTTTAAAATACAGACAAGATAATACAGTAAGCTAGTACAATACAAGCAACACAAAAAAATATGTCTGAAATGTAATTTGCAATAATATTAGGAGTAATTCTATTTACCCTTCTTGCACTCCAAGGTCAACACATGTATGAAGACTTGCAAAACGTTTAACATTTTTTTTTCTTTTTTTGCAAGTCCTTAAATGTTTTTGAATTTCCTTGCTCGACTGGTTATCTCACAGGTCTTGATACAGCAAAAAAAACTGCCATGAGGATTGTTAATTCTCGATTTCATCCAGTTTGTTACCACAGCTGCTCTGGTTCATCTGTCAGGGAGGCTGATCCCCCACCAATACTCCCTTCTGCACCTCCTGCTCTCTGCTTCTTGCACTGCCTTTATCACCACACTGGTCTGTTATCAATATGCTGTTTTTAATTCTTTTACCATCACACTTTTAATTAGGATTAGTCCTGTTGCATACAAACATGATGCTGCCAGATCTTATTGTATTTAATCCATATGTTGGCTTTTGCACAAACATGAGACTGGTCCAGATATAGCAGAGAATTATAGAGCCACTTAGGGTTGACACAGACATTTTTAGTATTTAATCGATCCCTCCTTTTTCACTCGCTTTCTCTTTTAATATTCATAAATCCATGCAAAAAGGGTGACACACAGTCTCTGGTAGCAGGAAGGAGGCGTATCATATGGAAAGGCAGCTGAGGATGTGAGACTAATGTGACAGGTGCGGACTGAGAGAGTGACAGCATGGGAAGAGGGGGTGGAGGAAGACCATGTGGAGGAGGGGTCAGCGCTCCAAGCAGGAGGATTGAGAGAGATTAATGGTTCTTTCACTTATCAGCAGACAGGCCCTTGCTGTATATCACGGGTAGTGCTGCCATTCTCATTATCTTTATATGAGCCGTGAAAGATTTGAAAAGAGAAGGGAAATCATTGAACAACCACACATATTTAATCACAGTAAGTCGATTTGAAAAAAAACACTCCTCATTGGGTCAAAGTAATAAGTAATTAAGAGGCTTATGACCATGTAATTACTGCATATGGGCAGTAATGAGAAACTCTGAGTTAGATCACAGATAACTCTCTTATACACAGTGCCTGGAGAAGATTTAAAAAAAAAAAGCTTTCAACAAATTCAGCTTTGTTCATAGAAACATAATCTCATCCTGTCTAGGAACTTTTAATCAGCACCCATGACTTCCTATCTTCTCTTTGGTACCATTCAAAATGAGAAAGACAAGAAAAGTTTTTATTTAAGTTTTGCAGGTACATGTGTTGAATTGAATCAAATAAAAACAACTGCTAACCTAAATCGAGGATTTTGCTACAACTTGTTAGAGACACACTCATTGGGAGAAAATGATATTGATAATAAAAAATAACTGCCACTCACTGCTACCGAACTGGAGGATGCTATGTTTGTTTGTGTGGAAGATTCACACAGTTCTGCAAAGACTGGATGCAGGGATGACAAAAGACAAGGCTTTGCAAATGATCATTTTGGGTTTCCAGGTAGTTTGACTCTAAAGTTGTAACACACAAAACCTACACCATTAAAAATATGAATAATTTATATTATTTAAAATAATTTAGCTAACTGCTTTGTTTTCTTACCTCTGATTGTCAGACAGCAAGAAAAAGGAGCTGGTATTTTGGTGGTAAATATCTGGTTTAAACAGTTTTTTAAATGGTTATTTTAGCTTTAGAAACTTAGTTATTTATGAATCGGGGATTTCCTAAATTCCCCACATTACTACTGTAACTGTATTTGAATATCTGAAACTAAATCTCTAGAGAACATCTGGCTCAGACTAAATTCTTGTTCCCAAGCATCCAGACGACTTTAGAGTATTTATAGAAGGTTCTACAGTGACTTGGATCAACATGATCACATGTGTGGCTCAGTCACTGACTAATATAACTGTAATGACAGCCTGTACTAACTCTGGCTCAGCCTTGTGAGTTATTGTCTATTAACGAAGGGGAGATATAATCTTACACGTTTATTTGTACCAGAACCACAGCCTCACAGGTAATGTCCTGGCTCATTTTGACTCACCTACTATATATGGGTTTGTGTAATCCCCCCCTCTTTCCGTCCTTACTTTTGCAATACCTTTTTTGTTTTCCTCTTTTTTCTTCCTTCACCGGAGGTTGCCTTGTCTCGTTGTCAAGGGCTCTGTTTGGCCTCCACACAGCAAACAAAGCAATGACAGCAGGGTGGCCCATATGCATGCATGCTCGCTGCATCTGTTTCCAGAATGAGATCCTCTGACCTCACAGGATGCATTAACTATGACAGGATACAGGTGTTCAAAATTATCAGGAAGAGGGTCTAATTATAAAGAGTAACTTTATTTCTAGAGATATTTCCAACTTTATGGAAACTACAATGTGTGCAGAATTATCAGGCATATTAGTATTTTGATCACGTCCAAGCTGTACAGGCTTAAAAGCCAACTACTAATTAATTAAATCAGGTGATGTGCATATCTGTAATGAGAAGGACTGTGGTCTAATGACATCAACACCCTATATGAGGTGTACTTAATTATTAGGCAACTTCCTTTCATTTGGCAAAATGGGTCAGAAGAGAGATTTGAAGGACTCTGAAAAGTCAAAAATTGTGAGATGTCTTGCGGGATTGCCAAACTTTGGAGGCATGAACACCTAAGAATCAAGTGTTTAATGGCAAAGCAAGAAGTGTGGTAAAAAAGGTGCAAAATAACAACCCATGAATTGAGGAAAATCAAGCATGAAGCTGATGAAGATGCCATTTGCCACCAGTTTTGCCATATATCAGAGCTGCTTAGCCAAACTAATGTCTACCTGGACTTCAGTAGGACCTGAAATTGTAATGCACCTCTGTGGCAGGTGAGAATATCTAAGCATACTAATAATATTCTCTCACATAAATAATGAAGGCTACAGAATCATTGCTAAACATTGGCTTTGTGAAAAATCTCCCATGAGCAAGTTAGTAAGCTGCCCCATTTACTCATTACTAAAGTTAAGATTAGAACAGAGTCATTCCTTTGTCTCTGGGGTCCCATTCCTCCCAAATTTATATTATTTATTTCTAATGAACATAGTTGAAGAACCAGCCATGGAGATCAGAAACCTTCAGACTATTACATAACTTCTGCTGGACATATATGAGCCAAGTCCCTTCTGATAAAGCTACAAAAACTTGTAAGAATATTTATTCATCATCAGATATAAGAACTGGGTTGTTTCATTTTTTCTAGGTTGGTTTAAGATATTTAATGTATGAAAAAGTATTTTAATTTTTTTAAATTTAACCCAGCCAAATTTCCTCCAGCAAGAGAGCTAATATACATTTTACTGGAACATTTAAAAGAACATAAGGGCCAGGAAAAGTGTCCTGTACTCTAGATGAATGGTTTATATTAGAGGTTAGATTACAGCTGTATTTTATAAAACTGTGCACCTTGTGTCATTTTTTTCGCTTTCAACCATTTCTTCAAGCCCAAGCTGTAGCCTCTCGAGATCTTGTTTTACCTCCACCCGTCTGAACAATTACCCAGTGAAGTGGAAGCCGCTCTGTCTGGCATTGGGCTGAGTCTGGATGGGGGGGGGACGGAAGGAAGCAGCCATTCAATTGATTTTAACTAAGAGACAAGCTAATGTGAGTAGAAAAAAAGAGGGGACTTACATTTTGAGAGTGAAAGTTGGTGGAAAAGGTTGGGCGGCATGTTATGCAGGGAGTATTGAACTCATAGTTGATACGATTCTTTAACAGTGAGGCGTTAGGAAGCAGATATCACACAGACAGTTAATACTTTCCACAACCTAGCAATGGATGTCAGCGCCTCTAAATAAATATGTTAGGATTTTTTTTTTTATACAAGCATGCATTTAAACACAGATTGAATACAAGCAAGAATTTGTGGTCACAGCATGTGAGTGATGTGGGGTTTTGGAGGGAATTAAGGATTGTGGATGCAGTGGGATATTGGTTAGATGGGGCTGCAGCAGACATGTTCTAGGATTGCATTTTATCCGTAATTACGGTCAGTTTGATCATTTCCACCAATTGGAACTCCATTGCTGGTGTTTCTCCCACCGGAGGTTTCCTTTGTATCTACTGTACCACTGGTCCATCAATCTGTCCACATAAAAACTGTCTTTTACTCTGTAGCGAAACTGCAGTCACTGGGTCTTTTTTTCTTTTTTTTTTTTTTTTGCTAAGCTTCAACCAAATAATTTCTGTCACTATATCAACATTTTGTATGTTTTTATACCTCATTTTCTCCTGTCAGCAGTCAACTCAATTTGTCTCTGTTTACTCTAAAGAAACTATACAACTTAAGCTTTTCACTTGCTCCAGTTATAACTGTAAATCTCAGATTATTTTACTGTGATTTTATATCATTTTCAAAAATGTTTACACATTGAAATGTTATAATTTTATCATAGTAGTGAAGCTGTTTGTCTCTACCAGTTTTGTACATTTGGAGAAAAAAAAATTCTACAAATGGCTTATTTAAAGTCAGATTAGATGCAAATCAGTATTTATGTCTTTTTCCAGTTTCCCATTTTAATTTAAGTGTGAACTTTGACTGTGTTATTCTATCACATGAAAATCTTAACCCTTCCATTGTCCTGCTAGTAGCTAAGCAGGTCGTTTAAAGATGCCCAAAGATGTCTGCTTAGGGACTAATTTTGACAATGACTTTTTTCTTGATATACAACAAAGCAAAGTTTGTGGAGTCTTCCAAATAAATAGAATCACTTGCTCACATTAATGCTCTCTTTGTCTGGCCTTTCACTTTAAGAGGACTCGTATGTCTTAGTAGGTTAGCAGTTGTTCGATAGTTTTCCAATAATAAGGAGATGGACTGAACAGCATTCTGTGAGACTGGAATATGTTTTATAACCTAACCCTGCTTTAAAGTTACCCATATTGTCCGTAAATTAACAGTATAAAGTACTGTTTTTATGCAAAGGAATTTTCCTCAACTATATTTATCAGAGCTGTTTAGGTAAAAGAGTTTTGACAACTCCACTGATGACAATGGGCAACCTTTTAGAGTAACTGATTGATTAAAGGAACTTTGAGAGAAAAAAAATGATGTAAAAAAAAAACAAAAAAAAAAAACATACATTTTTTTTTTTAGGTATCTTTTTTTTTGTACAGAAAAATTTGTAAGAAAAAATAGCATAAAATGTCCTGGTAATTTTCTGCTAGTTAAAGGTAAGATTTTCTTTATTGTACCAGTTTACCCTTGACTAAAAGACTTTAATTTCACAGTTATTAGCTTTTTGTGGCTCTCCCACATAAAACATAGTTAAATGAAACTCATGCAGTGTAGTCTGCTGTGTCAGTGCTATGTATAATTAGCTCACCACAGCAGTTTGGGGTTGTAGAAACACAGCTACTTATTGGTTAATACATGGTTTCACATGAGTTTTAAAACTGAGTTAGAACCAGAAAGCAGAACCACAACTCAAGACGGATGGATTTCCAATCAAATGAATCTCCACTGCACGGCCTACAAAAAGAGCGCGGCCATTTTTTGGGAGCAAGGAGCCATCTCCCTGGTGAGTACCATGGCAACAGCCAACATAGGCCCCAGCTTCCCGAGATGTTCCTTTCAAGCTCCCAATCTAAAGTGGCAGGCCAGTTTTCTTTTGTGACGGACCTTCTATTGCTCTCTCTCTCCAGCCCATTCTTCTGTTTCTTCTTTTTTTTTTGCCTGCATGACATGGCCCTGGCCTTGTTCACCGGCCCATCAGGACTGTGAGAAGACTGCTGAGGGTGAGTGTCCGTGGGAAAATGTTGCCAGACAACACAGCGGTATGTGACAGTCAGGGCGGCTAATTATGTTTGTAAGGGACTTAATAGAAAAACACTACAACTCAGCTAAACATATCTAAGTAGGAGGTTCTTATTAAATCTAATTAATATATTTATATATTTTAATTCTTAACTGTCTTTTCCAAAGTTTATATGGGGAAATCTTGAACAGATCTCTCTGGCTTTTTCAGGTGATCTGTCATCTCCAGTCATGTCGCTATTTTATTATTACCACAATTTAGTTTTCATACTTTGCATATCACTCCTAACATTAGGTATAAAGAACCCTACTGGTTATATAGTGTTCTTGATGTTTATTTTCTGTACATCATTTTACATTTTTAAACTTATTTTTCTAGTCCTTGTTCTAAAACGACAGCAACATAACACAGAAAAAAAGTATTATTTTGGATATGGATAAAGAGTTTGTATAATTTTTTTGTACTTGTGGCCATGAAAATAAAGAATACACACACTCACAAAATTGTTTGTACCCCTTATTTAATGAAAGAAAAACCCACTATGCTCACAGAATAACATGAATGTGACGAAATAAATAAAAAAAAAAAAAACCAAACTATTTATGATTTGAAAAAACTAACTCAAGAATCAGGCCTGGAGGTAACCCTAGAAAAAACTGAAAATAATGTGACCAAAGGGACATGTTAAATCAAGGCATGTCCACCAATTACTATCACAGCTGTCTACATAATCAGTGGCCCTATATACATATTACAGTTAGTCACTGTGCTGTCCGGTGGCATGGTGTGTACCACACTCAACATGGACCACATGAAGTGAAGGAAAGAGTTGTATTGGGATATTAGAAAGAAGGACAAACATTTTAAAGGTAAAGGCTTTAAGACCATGTCCTACCAGCCTGAGGTTTCTGTGAGTACAGTTGGACATATTATTTAGAAATTTAAGATCCATAGACTGTAGCCAACCTCTCTGAAACGTGGCTATAGGATGAACCAATGACAAATCAAAGAGACGTCTGATACGAATGGTTACAAAAGAGCCTAGAAAAACGTTTAAGGAGATTAAATTTGAACTTCAAGCTCAAGTTACCTCAGTGTCACCTCACACCATCTGTTGTTGTTTGAGCCAAACTGAAGTTAATGAAGACAACCAAGGAGGACACCACTATTTAAAGCAAACCATAAAAAAAGCAAGACTGGAATTTGCTAAACTACATGTTGACAAACCACAAAACTTCTGGGGGAATGTATTGTGGACAGATGAGAGAAAAAAAATTACCTTTTGCCATCAGCTGTATGTTTAAAGATGGAAAAACAAAGCATATGAAGAAAATGACCTACTGTAAAACATGAAGGGGACTCTGTCATGTTGTGGGGATGCTTTGCTTCATCTGGGATATGGTGGTTTGAATCTCTGCAAGATACAATGACATATTAAGACTATTCTAAAGAGATTCTTGTCCTGCCCTGTGAAAGAAAGCTTGGCCTTAGGCGCAAGTCACGTGTCTTGCAACAAGATAATGACTCAAAACACACAACTAAACACTCTAAAGAATAGTGCCTAAAACATGCTGTATGGAAAAGTCACCTGATATAACTGGAGCAGTTTGCAAGAGATGTCAAGAATACCTACTGAGAGTAGCAGAAGTCTCACTGACATTTGTAAGAATTATTTGATTGCAGTGATTGACTCAAAAGGTGGTGCAAGACTTTTTCTGTTAAGGTTTTTGTCCAGGCCTGCTTTATAAGTTTATTTCCTAAAATCACTTAGTTGAAACATGATTGAAAAGCAATCTCTGACTCTCAGTTGTTAATTTTCCAAAGAATTTTTTAAAATCTATTTTTTACTTTTGTCAGATTGAAGTTTTTGTGTTACAATTGTGAGCTTTTTTTTCATCAAACAAGGAGAGTCTACAATCTTGTTGAAATGTGGATTAAATTGTATTGTTGTATTCTGTTTGAGCTAGTTGACTCTTATGATATATGTAAGATTATAACCTCCCACACCTGACTGACGCACCTCATGTGGGTAGATATTAGGTTGTTGTAGTCCTGAAACCATATTTTCTCACAGTAGAATATAAAAAACATGAAGAACATTTTGAAAAAGTGTATGTTATGGACTACTTAAACGTTTGAGGTTTGAAATAGCAAAGGTGTTAAATGAATAACTAATGAGTAACCAATTAATGTTTCATAGACACACAAAAACATATCACTATGGTAACATAAGGGTGTCTTCATAATTATCTGAATTGACTAAATCTTGATGGTTTCAGGGCCATATTGTAAAGTGCTATTCAATCAGAACTTTGTAGCAATCAGCTAAATCTACATTAAATTAGTATTTTGTTTTTGAATAAAGCATATATTACATTTCAAGTGCAACAGCTTGATTTATGGGTACATGCTAACTTCTGCATTTTTAGGTCTTGTCCTCGACAACAGAACAGGCTCTGAAAGATTACGAGCGACAACATGAATCTTAGTCAAATAAAGGTTAAAAGTAGATCAGGCAGAGCCCTCCAAAATATTTCTAATAAACAAGCACTCTGCTCCTCAGTTATCACTGCTTACTGACTTTCTGCTCGGGTCTTTTATAATAACTTTTGGGTTTAATAACTCAATAGTTTGAATAGCTTTTTGCTTTTAATAAATTAATTATTTGAAAACTGTATTTTATAATTTTAAAGAAGACATCTGTAGGAAACACCCTTTCAACCTAAAGTTGGATTACATTGTAGTTCTCTAATAAATGTAATGTTATTGTGGATGAGTATTCAGATTTCTCATATTAAACATCATCGTAAAAACGAATATAACAATAATATTTGAAATGAAAACTTAATGTCTTGTCTAAATCTTTTATAAACAAAAAGGTTCATTACTATGATTGAGAGACAAAAACAGTAAATTGGTTTTATGGTTTATTACATTCATGAAACAATTATTCTCAGGAGTCCTTTAAGGTGCATGTTAAGCCTTACTCTGTTGCGGATATGGCATTGCTTTAATGGTATAGGAAGTTATGTTCACATCACAAACATGCTGAATAATTTACAGGTCTTTCTACCTCTGACACATGCAAAAAAAACAGCTCTCCAATATAAATGAACAGAGAGACACCTTGTGGATAAAAGATGAAGTGCACAGAGGGAGGAAATCAGGCAGACTTCAGTGCTCATATTTTTATAGATATTTTGGAAAGACACACATGACAACACAAAAGAAGCACGTGATGAAGGAGTTTAAATGAAAGAAAATAATGTAACAGTTTCCCTGTTTTAGTATATATTCACCTGCATTATTATAAATTCATAATCAAGCTTGATGTGTTCTAACGTGAATCCATGAGCGTCTTCAGCCAACTGAGGTGGCGTGACACTTTTTGGAAGATGTACCCTTCGGTGCAGTTAGCCCCCTCTGGTTGGGTCACCACCCCGGTGAGGAACAACACATCTCTGTACAGCGTGAGCAAGGGGCTGCCGGAGCTCATGCTGCAGTCGGCATTAGGCCGAGCGCTGGTGCAGCCCATTTTATTGGTCATAAGGGTGGGGTACTTCTCCATGCACTGAGACAGCTTGCTGTACTCCAACTGGTTAATAGTGAGCGGGTCCTGGATGGGTTCTCTCCAGCCAGTGACAACAGCCGGGTAATCTCCAGACATTAAGATGCTCTCTGCAAAGTCTTTCTCTGGCAGACAGGCTGCGATGATGTTTGGTTTAAAAACTATGCGGTCACGTAGCTCAATCACAGCCAGGTCGTTTTCAGGACGGTCTCTCACGTAGCGAGGATGAGTGTGAACTAGCTTCATGTACAATGTCTGCTCTCCTACTTCAGTTGCAGTGCTGCGCTTTCCTGAGGAGACGCAGATAAGAAAAGACAACAGAATTAGACTTGCCTGGATTCAAGACCCACACAATGTCTGCTGTCATTATTAAAGCAAACTTTGTAATTAGATCTGTATGTGACACAGATACTCAAATATATGTGTGATTTGCACAACCTAACATGCATGTTTGCATTGTTATTGAGCTATAAATAAAGAATAAATACATGTTTTCATTCAATTAGCAGCTCATGTCTATTCCAACTATCTGAGCTACAAGTTTCTTGGTCTTATTAAAATAAATCAGAGCACTGGGAAACACATCAGATTCATCATTATTGACTGAATGACAAATATATAATAATCATTAACTGATTAAATATATAAAGTTTGATTTAATAAAGCAATAATGTCCATAACACTCACCGACTACCACCTGGAAGGAGGGGTGTTTTACTGCACACTGGGCTGAAGTCAAGACCAGGTTCTCCTTCAGAATGACTCCACTGCAGTAGCCTTCAGACCCTGAACTCTTCAAGACAGCCTGGCAAAAAGATGAAGATATTGTATCAAGATAAAACAGGGGATCTAAAGGGAGTTTGTGCAAAGCGCTCCATCAGAGTGGGTCCTCCTTACCTGCCAAGGACACTCAGATGAAGAACAAGGAAGTCCTTTAAAGTTATCAGCAGCAATATTTGACTGCCTGGTTTTCCACACAGATAGACTGCTAACCTGACCACAGGGGTGCCTGACTGATGAAGAAAGACATGTCTAATTAGAGGTATTTTAATTTACGAAGAACAGAATCCTATCCATTGCAAAACAAAATATATGACACTACACAAAGTTATATTCAAGATTTTACATAATGTAAGATTACAGTTCTTTTCGCTGTCTAATGTTATTGATTTCCAAATCCCTGTAGGTAGCATTTATCTCTTCAAACACTTTCATAAAACCATAAACAGCATGGAAAGGTTCTGGGGTTTTTCTGGTCATGAAGCAAGATCAGTCTCAGGTGAGCAAATGTAAGTATAACATGTGAATCAACTCCAGAACATAACCATAAAAAGCTATGAAGATGCTGGGCAAGTTACCACGTTTGCTAACTTGGATATAAACACTACTTTAAAGCAAACAAGGCAAAATCACAAGGTCTGCAAAAGTCCACCTCTGTCTTAAAGCTGAGTGTAACTCCTTCATAGAAGACCACAAGCAATCTAATGTTGCCTGTTGTGTGTGATATGTTACCCACTGTGAATTAAGTAAAAAATAAATGAATGAGTTAAGTTAAGAAACTTACCTTAATAAGTACAGTTAAAAAGCTTTTAAGACGTTAATAAGTAAAGTTAAAAAGTAAAAACATTAAGTTCCTGTATTAGCATTAATGTGCTGAGGGTTTCGTTGTAACAAAAATATGTGTTTCTTTCTTTCTGTAAGTATGTTTCACAAATTTCTTGTATAAGCACTCTTTGCTTTTTTTTGTTGTTTTTTTTTACCATATTAGGACAAGGGATGGTTTTTGTAATTACAGTATATTGACCTTGATTTTTGCCATGAAAATACTTTTCGAAAGTTTTCTATAACTTTTTATAATTTTATAAAAGTAATAAAATTAGCAAAGGAAATATAGTGGGGCTCTTGTTATTAAAAAATACATTTTAGGTGAAGTTGCTTATTACTTCATGAAATGTAACCTGTAAAAAATACGTAAGTTGTGAAATGTAAGCTGTAAAAAATATGCACAAGCGCAAAAAACTGTTGGATTTTTGTTCAAGCCAACATAAAACATACCAGCAGCCTCACACTGGTCTTTGCCTTTGAGCTTCCAGCCACGGGCACAGGAGCACTCGTAGGATGTGTAGCCAGGTTTACAAAACTGTGAGCAGCCCTTGTTCTTTTCCAGCGTGCAAAGAGTCTCGTCTACCACATAAAACAGAGAAGTTGACAGAGTGTGCACACTAACATGAGTATTTAAGAAACAGTAATCTTAACGTGCTGCCAGCAACAGTTTTGTACCCTTTTCACAGTGGAACCCTGTGAAACCTGACTTGCAGACGCAATCATAGCCTCCAACGCTGTCTGAACACATGGCTCCATTCTTGCACGGGTTTTCAGCACACTGGTCTCCATCTACACAGAGAACAAGCCTATTAGAAGCAGTAATGTGTTCTTGGATGGGACATTTTTTTAATATATAACTTACCAATGTAGACAGACCAGAAAATGTCCTGAAAGAGAAGTTTCATATAATAAGCAAGAAGCAGGTGCATGGAGGTTGGTTTTGCAATCAGACATTTTGTTTTAGAGAATCTAAGACATCAAAAGGAAACAGAAACTCACTGTGCGGTATGAGTCCTGGAAATACTTCCTGGCTTCCTCATAGGTGCACACCCTCTCCATGCAAGCTTGCTCCAAGGTGGATGCTCCAGTATTTCTCTTCTGACGGGAGATCAGTGAAGTCGCCTGCTGCTTCTCCAGAAACACTGAGAGAACAGTGACTTTATTTGGCATGGCCACTACATTCCTTCATAGAGCCCATGTTATGTTTTTGTGGAAGTTACCAACCTTTTTTTTTTATTAAGGAAATGTATAATTAATTATTTGATTATCATGCAGCAACATTTCTCGTACACATTACAAACAGAGGACAGATGTGCTAAAACATGACTGCTCTTGAAAAATGCAGTGTTTTGTTTTATTTTTTTATGCATTGTAGACAGTATCTTTAGCTGCGACCTTTGCCTACTTTTAAACATACTACACTTCACCATCTATATTTTCATTCTAAAAAGTGGACCCTTACAACATAACCCTATGATATCTGAAAAACCCTCGCTGTAGATCCACAGTTTATGCTAGACAGTCTAATATCCATTATAGCTACATATAGCTTTTAACGCCTATCAATCTTATCAAAAATTTCACTTCCAAAAAGAAAAAATCCAAATCTGTCACTGTTACACTAAATAAATCTAATTTTACCCCGGATGCAGATAAATTGATTATTGTTTAGACATATTCTTAACTAAAACAAATGACCAGTAGCTCAGCATTGATGAACTGTTTAAGAATAACGTTGGGGGAAACACAGAGATGAGAAAGCTATTTAGAAAAAATGGCCATGAATTTTCAATCAACAACTCAAACATGTTGAAATATGAATATGGCTTATTGAAGCTGTGACAGGTTGGAAGAGAGCAAGTTTATCAGTAGATAACAGGAAGGTTGGAAGGAGTGAAGCAAGGTTTTTCTGGTTTATTCCTTTCCACTTTTAATCTCTGTTTATTATAAAAAAAATGGATTAGGAAATGTTTGCGGGCTTTTGGACTCTTTCCAAACAATCTATTATCTAGAATATAGTAAACGGAAGTTATTTTTGTGAGCTAGCCTCTCTTATCGTGCTACTTGCTATTAGCAGATGTTAAAGATAGTTTAATTAACAGCTCTGTAGTGATGTTATTTTCATTCTAAAATAGTCTAAAACAATGGTAAATTTAGATCTATGAACCTAATATTAATAAACTTTTAGTAATGATATTTTAAAGAAACATTTCAAAGGCAGTTTTTGTCTTATGTTATATATCTTAAATTGAAAAATAATCAAAAGTAACAGAAACTGGAGATTTACTGTGCCACAAATGTATATTCTTTGCATCTTTTACAAAATGTATCATGCTCTATTTGTATACCAATAATAGATGCACCATAGAGTCCACTATAGAGCTACTCAACTATCATTTCTATGATCAGGCACATTTATAAATGTTATTTGCAGCTTAATAGCGAAGCACTGTCGCATATTTAATTTGAAATTGAAATGGAAATGTTTAAAGCTTGCTTGAAAGGTCTGTTGAAAGGTCATTTGCAGGGCTGGTATATCAGGCGTTTGAGTTAGAAACACTGATTAAAACTGCAAGAAGCTTTAACAGTTTGTTTGAGCGAACATACAGTACATGGATTTATAAATGAAATGAGACATTTTGAAGAACCTAACTAATGATATAGATTAAAATCTTAAGTCTGCTGCTGTTTTTTTCCCCTTATGCTTTAGTAACCCCTTTACCGTACAGAGTATGCCACAGATGCTGCCATCCTGACCTTCCTGTACTTTTTCCTCCATCTTCACCAACTACTAGCTTTACAGCACCATCTGCTTCCAATGGTGGCCTTTCTCACCTGTCTTGGAGCTATGAATGGCGTTCACTGTCCCAACAAGACAGAGCAGAGCAGCATAGGTGGTGATGAAATGCATGGTGATACTGAGGCTTCTGAAGCGTCAGTATTGAAGGAATTAACCCCTGGGAACATAACAAGCAGATTGCAGCCATGATGGTTAGTTAGGGAATAGCACCCTCCCCCAGAAAACAACAACAAAATGAAACCATACATCCATCAACAGCTTTTGTCAACATAAAGAAACAGAAATTTGCAAGTGCAATCAACCGGCTGCAGATTTATAGAAATAAATGACTAAAAGTAACACAGTAAAGTAACCAATATATTTCATTACTTTAAATCATTGCATCCTCATTAATGACAACCCAATAAATAACTGGACCTTTTTATTATCAGACTGGCTGATCCTTACCTCTTATGAAATAGCTGTTTTTATACAAACTTTTGCTGATCTCATGATTTGTGCATAATAATCAACAGCATTGTAATTTAACGCACACTATTTGTTATTTTAGTCCAAATTATTGAAAACTCTAAAAGGCAAGAAAAGTGACTACGGCGTGATTCAGCATCAAATTGAAATGCTGCCATGTTTGTAAGGCTTTCTTATACTGCATGCTCTAAAAGAAAACAAACAATTTAAACTCCTTCATGCCTAATCCATTGCTCCAAAACACTACGATGTTTAAAAGACAGCTCTTTATATTTTCACAGGCATCTTTCTGCAGTTGCAAACACAAAATTCTGACACTTTGTTTTAAATAACATCTGCAATTCCTATGACAAACACGATTAAATAAATATATACAACGTCTATTATAGACAGGGCGTGTTAAGTCCAGCAGGCCGAACCCTGTCTGAACATTACCAACAGGGGTTAGAGTAAAAAGCGAAAAAGATGCTCGGTACTCACTGGCAAGGACAGAATCTATATTCAGGCCCAGCTTGTTCCCCTTTATTCCTGGTTCTGAAAGAAAACAGGAACTCACTGAACGGGATCGGGCCTGTCCGTCCAAAATAACGGGCTGTGATCACATCCGAGACGTCCTCCTTTCACTGTTTACCATTTGTGATGCAAGCAATGACAAAGGCAAGCCACTAGAGGGCACCGTTACATTGTGCTGAATATAAATGTTTAAGCGGTGATACAATAAACATTTTAAAAAATATATATTCTGAGTAAAGAAATATCCTAGCAGCATCGACTGTTGAATATGATCTTATAAATTTCAAAATTTGAAGATACATTTTTTTGCCTTATCTTATTTGTTTGATGTTAAAATTTGCTGACAATGTTTAGCTTCTCAACCCTTGGAAAGATATTGGAATGGACATCAACACACACAGTGTATTAGTTATTCAATGGTAGACAACACTTAAAAGGTCGTTCCTATGCTGGATTTAGAGTTGATATGAGAATAAAAGATGCGTGTTTTACATCTGTTGCCTTTGTAGTAATCAAAATATATGTTTGGAGATTTGTGCTAATATCCTCTAATCATTAATATAGAGTGTAACCAAGACTGGTCCTGGAAAGTGATTAACTTTGTAGTAACGTCGCATTAAGCAAAGGCTAAGTCTATAGCACAGTTGCTCAAGATATTCATATTTCTGGAGGTCTGGAATCTGTGGCAGGTGGTATTAGTCACCAGAACATCTGTACCAAATGCTCCTGCATCTGTGACAGCTGGTGGAAGATACCATAGCATCTGTTTGTTACCTGCTCCCTTTTAACTGAAGTGTATATTTTAGTAAATTTTGGAACAGCTTGTAAAGGTAAATTTCCCTTTGGGTATGAATCTGAATTTGATGGAAGGAGCCTTTAACCTGTCACAAGTGGTGGCATGAAACATGGTATAAGTCTTTTACCCCATGCCATCTGACATTTTGCCAAGGAGAATAGTCCAAAGTACTAAATCTTGTGGAACTCCTTTTTAATTTTTTTTTTTTAAATGGAGCACGGATATCTAACAGAATAATCATAGTATAGCTGAAAGTCATTCATTTCAGACACTGAAAATCACATTGCTAACTGAACCTGTTTCAATATAATCAGATTTAACATCAAATAGACAAAGTAAGACTACAATCACAAAGTATCTGAGACAAATGAAATTTACATAGAAACATGAAAATAAAATATCTAAGACAGAAATAATTTTATGGTTTTACTTAACAAAAGTTGCTTGTTTGTGATCCTGTATTATGGATCATACATTTAAGATAGATACAATTTCAGCAAAAGCCCAGCTTTATTTTGAGACACATGCTTGTTTAGATGTCTGCCCCTTGCTGTTTTAAAGCATGTTGACACCATGATATACACAGGCCAAAGAAGGCAAACAGTAATCTCTTCAAACAGAAGAGTCATGTACAGCAAACACACAGGTCGGGTTGCTCACTGCTGTTATAATCCTGAGAAGGGTAATTAAATGTAAAAGTGATTTTATGTGTACATATGATCATTTGTATATTCTGCTGTGATCAACTGGAGAACCATATTACAATAAACACATGCAGAGTAGCGTGGAAACAGCAGTTCAAGCTGTTTGCAAATCAGACTAAGCACATGATAGAAGCTCAGAGAACACAAGGAACAGATGGAAGTTATTGAGAACCTGTTGCAGTGAGACTAGTATTTTATGGTAAAGGAAACCAGTTCTATAGATTAAGTAAGAATATACTACTGAACTTTTGATTCAGTTTTTCTTATATAGAATTATATTCTGTAGATACTTTAGAGTTGTTGAATATTGCATAGCAGACTTAACAAGAATGATTAAATCCATTCAACAATACGTACATGCTTCTGAAAAGAGCCAGAGTTCCTTCTCACTGGTTACATTTTAATAAGAGAGTTTGCAAGAGCAATGAAATTTACACGCAGGGCCGTAGGGGCTGTAGTCTCAGAAGCAACCGTGTTAAATGTCTCCATCTCCCCAGTTTAATACCAGGCATAATAGGAGGCTGCTCAGACCAGCTGGTCCATGGTGTGGGACAGGGACAGCAGCTGAAGTGGCCAGTAAGGGGAGAAAGAACAGTTTGTGTGTAAACAAAGAGCATGGTAAAACATGAAGAAATGGAGCTGGAAGAACAGATGACTGATAGTGTTGTAATATCCTTGATGGATCTACTATGAGGTTAAATCCAAAACGATGACTCAGTACAGGTTTTTGCAACATTTTTCTATGAATACAAGTTACAAAGACTACAGCTAATGTAGACTGTAGCTATGCTTGTGCAAGATTGCAGGTATGCTCAGTATTATATAAAATAGCTTGAAATATGCTTTGGTGAAAAGAACCACCAATCATCCAATCCCTCTCTTTTATTCTGTTTATGTTTTATTCAGCATCCATCTCATATTGTCTCTCTCTCACTCTGTCTGTCACTCTCTATTATTCTCTCTGCACTCATTATTTTTGAGTGCCAGCTATAAATTGTAGGGCGACACTAAGGGAAAAGCACATCATTGCACATCTCTATCCTGATCTTCTTTAATCCAGTAAGCAGACAAAACAAACACCTTGTGAAATCACAAAACAACATATCAACAATATTTGATGTTACCTCGTGCTTTAAAGCAGGGGTGTCAAAGTCGTTCCAGAAAGGGCCGTGTGGCTTCTGGTTTTCTTTCCACCCAAGCCTTAGCACACCAGACTCCATTCATCTCATCAAGTCATCAGGTTAAGACTAGACTG
>JAUZNJ010092812.1:0-22238 GCA_034780135.1 Jordanella pulchra
TATCTATCTATCTATCTATCTATCTATCTATCTATCTATCTATCTATCTATCTATCTGTCTATCTATCTATCTATCTATCCATCTATCCAAACCTTTACGGTTTAGTGGAGGCCATATGCACATGGTTCCATATAAGCTCCAAGTGTGGACGGAAACAGATTTCCAGCATGCACGTGTGTATGTGTGTGTATCCTGTGTTGAACTGTGTTGTTTTGTGTGTGAGAGGTCTGGGGCCAGGCTTGGCGCCCCCCAGCTGAGAGTTGCATTGATTTGTTGTTGGTAAACAAACAGCTGGATGCTACAGGTGGATCGATAGAGCCTGTATACCTCCCAGCCTCCCAGCATGCCTTTCTACGAAGCTGACATGGCTCTGTGAGAAGTCCTAACCCCGCTGTCGCTGGGAAACACCATTAATCCAATATTTTTACTTTTTTACTTGCTTGTTTTTAATTTAACTGAATCTTGTGTGAAAGCTCCGTAACTCAGAGACCTTTATATCATAGGACAGATAACAAAACGGCATATTTTACAAGACAATGTTTATGTGCTCATGCGGACTGTCTTAATGGTAAAATACAACCAGTAACAGTTTCCTAGTAAAAATGTCAAACTCCATTTCATCCACACTAAAATGATGTAAGGGCTACAAGCAAAAGCAATCCAATGCTGGGATGGAGAAATAAACTGCACAAGAGGGATACAAAGAAAATATGGGGATTAAGAGAAGCTCAAATCAAGAGGGGAGAAAGGAAAGCTTTCAAAGCCAGAGAGAAACTACAGAGAGAAAGAAAAGAGGTGGTGGTGCTGTGGTGGGGGGGATTAATGATAGGAGGGAGATGGCAGGATATCGTAATAGGTGAGAGGAAAGTGAGACCATGTGATAGAGAGGAGTTTAGAAAGAAATCCTGAGACTGAGTTAGGCAAACACCAGATAAAACAAAGATGAGAAAAGACAGACAAGGAGAGCGAGAGTTGGAAAGACACAGACATGAAAAGAACAAAAACAGAGAAAGAAAAAAGACAAAGAGACGACTGCTGACAGACAAGCTCAGACCTTGAGACAAGACAGAAAAAGTAATTCATGATGGTTCTAATACAAAAGGAGACTGGATCCGTTCCAGGTCAGCATGCTCCATGGTTTTTTTAGAAGGCCAAGGGGAAGATGCTCTACACCACCCTCGCTGTTCTGTTATTTAATACTACAGCTCCTCTGGGCAACAAATTGTTCTGATACCTCTGCATCGCGCTGAAAACCACAGGAAAGCTCTGTCAGCTATGTTAAGTACTGCTGCTCTGAGATTTACAATGGTTTCTACAAATTTTCAAGGCTTTTAATTAAACATCTAAGATGTGGTTTAGAAGACAATGTAAAATATTATGATATTTAACAGATAGGGAAAACTTTAAACGTCAACAATCAAGAGGTTCTTGCATCTATGTGTTATAACTGATGCCGTAATAAAGAAAGTAATTAAAGAAAATGTGTATTGTCATGTTGAGCTGAAATGTTTATGTCAATAAGCAAACAATAATATCTGTTCAGACATCTTCATCATCTTTGCTAATCATAAATTCACAGCTTTCTGTTTTCTGTCAAAATGGAAAAAAAAAAGAAAATTAAAAACATGTTGCCCAAAGGCTTTCTTGGTATGCTTTGTTAACCTGGAGCTTCTAAACATTCTCTGACTTTTTAAACATAACCTTTTTATAATTAACACAAATAAGTCACAAAAAACAACAGCTTTATTTAAAGCCATACTTAAAAAATCTAACTAAAGCTTATAGATGTTAGCTAGATCTTATGATACCTACCTAGTAGAATATCAAGCTTGACCCTAAATTGTAATCAGTTGGATGGAAACTAAAAGTCCAATCTTTCTCTCTTCAGTGAACACTGATAAACACTCTTTAGAGTGGAAGTCTGAATTATAAAGTCTCAGTCCCATATTTACGACGTACATGGTATGTTTAAAATTCCATCTATGGTATGAAATGACAGGACATTTAATATGGGAAACGGGTTGACTGGTTCTAGACAGGGGCCAATAGGAGCCAGTGCCCCCTGCAGAGCCCCCTGTGTCAAAAACTCAGGTTTTCATGAACTATCTCTACAGTTATGCTGCTTTAGGCTTAAGCTGCTGGAGACATAGGAACCACTTTTCATCATCCTGCTTCATTCTATCTTTATTCTCCCCTTCTTCCGTGCTTCTTAGTTTAACCCATAACTTTATGTTCTCTGTTTTTTCTCGTGATACTACTTTCATTTGTTCTGTTCCTGTTTGGCTGTGACACCATCCTGAAGAAAATAAATCAACTGGGCTGCTGCCATCAACACTTTAATTATAGCTGATAGACATGAGTCTGTTTTTTCAGAGCTTACTCCCTTTTCTCTCCTGGACATAGCTATGGACTCAGCTTTTACTGAGACTAACTGTATATGTTCTCTTTCATCCCTTTAACACAAAAATGGTTCTGAGCTTGTGTGCTTTATTTCCAATACTGAGCCACCTGTGGCGCTAGTTTACTGTTTGCTACCTGTTAAACATATAAAGTATTTATGGATCAGTGCTTCTATATTCCTTTTGTATGTCTGCTTCTGTCTTAATGAACACAATTTTCCTTAGATAGAAAACCTTGAACCAATCTATGTATGATCTGATTGAATTGTCTGTCAAGTGCCTTGAGATGACATGTGTTGTGAATTGCATTGAGTAAATAACTAATAATAAAGCAGAAGAAGAAGTAATTTTTCAGAAGAACCTTGTATGTAACCAAAGTTACTTACTTGTGTATAAATTTAAATTATGTAATAAACCGCCTACCCTCCCCAGACTGATACACTGGACTGGATATTATCTTGCAACATAAGTTTTTATATTTGTCAGGGATGAACATAGTCACCATCCAGCTCTACATTCAATTAAAATATTTTTTGACATATATTTGCCCTAACTCATCAGAATTTTGTAAATGTGGCTATTTTTTTGGTTGTTATTTGCTTATGTTGAGGTAAAAAAAAAGAATAAATACATGAATTATCTACATTAAATCAATGATATGTGTAATTTGTCTTAAAGGTTGGATAAATAAAAAGATACCATTAAACCTGTAAAGTTCAAGGACTTTTTTGTCATCTTTCATGTGTTGGTATAGAAAAAGTCCACATCTGTAGCATGAATATTGATGAATTCTTTATGTTTGTAGCTTGGTGTCCAGCAGGAAGCAGCAACTTGTAGCAGACAGCTCAGTCTTCCCTCATGCAATAAACAGAAGCTTCAAAATAAAATCCCCCCCCTTCCCCCCAAAAAAGAACCTGTGAGTGTTGGCTGAGTTGTGAGACTGAGGCGGTGTCAGATGGGAGGGGAGGAGAACTCGTGCTGCGTCTACATATGTAAAGCAGTGGGGAAGTAGCAGCGTGTCAGACTGAGGCTCTGGCCCAACCTGGGCTCCTCGCTGTTCCCTCCAACACATCAATCATCCAAA
Organism: Jordanella pulchra; assembly: GCA_034780135.1. NCBI lineage: Eukaryota > Metazoa > Chordata > Actinopteri > Cyprinodontiformes > Cyprinodontidae > Jordanella > Jordanella pulchra. The sequence goes on from JAUZNJ010092812.1 coordinate 3,485, forward strand.
ACAGGGCCATCATAGCCACGTAGCATGCTGGGAGCCACGCGGGCGCAGGCGCGCACACTCTGCAGCACGTCTAAACACAAACGCCTGAATTTTACACACGTACACACACATCTCTGAGACTGCAGCCATCATGACAGACACACACAACCATACTCAAATGAACCCTCTGCAGAAAGCATAGGGACAAACAAGCTCATAACAAGTTCTTCCAGTTAATGACACACAAACACATAAAGTGCAAAGTATTCACATACACAGACACACCGGGTCACAGTCTTTGCCTCAGAGCCTCAAAGCACACAGATACACAGAAATAGGCATCCTGTGCCCACAGGGTGCCCTCGCCCCCGACCATCTGTGACGGGTGCCAGCACACAGTGGGTGATATTTACATGGAGGCCCCCTCCGCCTCTCTTTTCCACTCGCACAGGAACACACACACACACACACCCACACACACACACACACCCCTACACACACACACACACACCCCTACACACACACACACACACATCCAAAATAATAGAAAGAAATACCCACAAAGGGCGGCTCAAAATCGCTTGATCTCCCGAAACTCATTAAACATGCAGATATATGCAAATGTATGCACCTCTAGAAATCCACCTTGGGCCACAGCGAATGGAAGACTGTTTGTGTGTGTTTGTGGGTGAAAGTAAGGGTTTGTTTGAATGAGCAAGTGAATCTGTTTCCATCTCCAAAACTTCCTTCTGTTTTGGAGTTTGCTGCTTTAGTGGAAAACAAGAGAGGTTTACGAGGTCAGCATTAGTATCATATCTTACAAAGCAACATACATTTTAAAAAGAAAATCCTTCTCTCTTTTTTTTAATTACTAGAACCTGAACAGACAACCCATACAGCTTTAACATTGGAACTGCTGCCAGAGAAAAGTTGTAAAGATGGAAAGGTTTGGTAAAAAGTACATAACTACATATAAGAAAAGATTAAATATTTTCAGTTTTCTCTTTGCAGCAGTTCTTTAGCTTTTTAGCTCCACATACCTAGCAGTCAGGCTCTGTCCATGGTGCTGAATTGTTGGGATCAAAAACAACAGAAAATCTGCAGATCGCTGCACTGATTGTTGACATCTCAGGGGGTTTAAAGAAGCAGGGAAGTAAGCAGGTTGTTTTATGAGTTTTGTCAGTCAAATTTGTGATGGGTTAAAGTCAAGCTATGAATTACAGAACAAGCTCAGATTAGCTAAATCTGCTAAAAGTACCTCCAAAATGGACAGTTTTAAACTAAAGAACAGATTCTTCCATACCTATTATATTAGACTCTCTGTCTGCCTAGAGTCTGCCTCTAGTTTATGATGTACTAACAATATCAAAAGTTCTGAACAATCATTTACCTGTTTAACTATGTCTTGTATGTCCAGCAATGGCTTTTAAAACTGAAATATGTCTGTTTTGTGGGTTTAGACTTTCCCAGTTAGAAACTCTAGAAAACACTATAAACCCATGAATTAGCACTGCACCAACTGATTTCCATTTAATGTTGCTTATGATCACTTTAGTTTTCTGCATTTGTTTAGAGTTTAATAGTGAGCCAGAATGAAGTAACTTGTTTATATGAAGAACTTAAGCTTATTTATCAGGCAAAAAAGCAGTTGGGAGAATGTTTCAAATCATGACTTTAAAGCTGAAGATTTTCCTTTGTACGAATCTAACTGGTGGGTTTGTCACCCTCTGTTGTGTAAAAGGAGGAAGAAACAAAACAGAAAATGACTAATTTATAGTTGAAAGACACACTCTAAAGTACATTAAGGGCTCGCCAAGTTCCCCATAGAGCTTAGGCATCGTGAGGTCTGCTGTATAAATGTCGACTCACTTCCTGCAGCCTAAAAAAAGAAATATCTGAAACAAACCGCTACAATTGGTAACAAGTAATTGAATTAAGTTATAAAGTTAATTATAAACCTAATTAATTAACTCACAACAGTTTAACTTGACAAGTTATAAACTAAATCAATCAAGGTGGATCAGCTTCATTCAATGACTTGTTACCGTTTGAAGCAATTAATTTAAAAGTGAGCTGCATTTTCTTTATAGAGTGTGTAATAAATGCAGAACGGGCAGCAGAGCTTTTAGTTTGGTGGCTCCTCTCCTGTGGAACTAGAGTCCAATTAAAGTCCTTGAGGCTGACACCCTGTATACTCTTAGGACTGGTCCTAAATGGTTCCTTTTTGGTACCTCATTCTGTATCACGAAACAGATCCTCTCTGTCAGTGGCCTAGTTAGGAAAAATGTCACAGGTGTGGCCAAAGGCTGATAAGGCACCAACCAGTTTAGGGTCAATATACTAATCAAACAGCATCAACATGAAATTAAATAAATCACTGAAGACAGGCTAGAAGTTAATGAAGTTATTGCAAATAAATCTACAAATAAAGTTATACATTTATATTGTCTAAATGAACATTCATAGTTCTGAATGGAATACACGTTAAATATGTGTATCATGGTTCTTTAATTGTACAGAAGACACCTAGGTACCTTTCCCTTCTCCCAGATTTACACAAAAACGAATTTTGAATAAAGCAAGCATTCTATATTTGTCATCTTTATGCTGTTATATTTATGTGAATGATTAATAACTGTATTTTTATGTCAGTTTATGTATAACACCAAACTGGAGATTAGTCAGAACATTTCACTAGAGAGTATCACAGCTGCCATCCTCTGGTTTAGATTGGGACTGCTTTTTTCTGAGTGAATTACATCCTGATGGGAACAAAAAAAATCACCTGGTAGGGGGTAGCTATGGCCACCCCTAACAACCCCCTAGCTCCGGCCCTGCCTCCTGTACAGAAGTTATGCTGCTATAGGCTTACGCTGCTTGAGGACAAAGTGTATATTTTTCCTCACTCTGCTATATTCTTTTCTTCTCTTCAATTTTTCCTAAATTGCTGTTATCTAAGCTTTCAACCTTTTGTTCACTCTCTCTTTTTTTATTCATTGTAGCTTTAAGGATGACATGGGCTTGGCCAGCAGCTTCTATGCTCCTTCTTTGGATAATACACTTGGTCTTTTCTTTCAGTGTTTAAATCTGTCTATTCCTTGACATGTTTTATCGCCATTAACTGCATGTGCCCTTTTTCATCCCTCAGATATAAACACCGACTCAGAGTTTATATGTTTCCTGGCTTTCTCTCCTAGATGAAGCCACTACAGGAGCTGCTACAGCTGTTAACTTTTTACTTTTCTTTAACAGAATGTAGTCCCATATTAGTGCTTTTGTGTATTTGTATGTCTTTTCTGAATAGGTAGTACTTCACACTGAGCATGGTCAAGCTGCCACTATGATCAAAATGAAGGAAAAAAACTCGGATCTTTATTTTATGCATGGTGTTTTGAACCATGAGGCTTTTGTTGCCAATATTTTCTCAGAGGAATTGGTTTCTGTGTTGGACAATATTGTGCACAAAGTGAATTTTGTAAAGATGCAACGAGTGAAAAGCTGCAAAAGAACGTGACTACAAGAGCAGGAGGCGCTAGATAAACTGAAAGGGATGGTGGTTTAAAGCTGGGTTTGCTGATCTAACTTTCGGCCATTCTGGCCAACACAGGTTTTTCAATGTTGCCCCCATTTTCAACAACGTATCTGTGTGAGATGACCTTTTCGAGGCAGACAGCTATAAAAAGTACCAACAGAGCCAGACTGAGAGCTGAATGAGAAAGAGCTTAGTATGTGTGTCTTTCATTGCTGCCAGGATGTCGGCTACGCGTTCATCTAAATTGGCACAGGTTTCATATTTAAAGAGTATAAATAAACTAAGACAAGCTTTCCATTATATGAAAATATCTAAATTGTTTTCATTTGTTTCATATCAAGTGGAAATACTCCAGAAATTGCCTTACTTAGATTTTTGCAGTGCCTTTAACATACACATTGCTCTAACCACTATTAGTATAAAAGCTTGATTGTGCTATTTGTGTTGTTTTTCTATTAACAGACTATTAATTTTCCAGGTTAAACCTGATGGCATTTTGGAACCTTTTTTTGTTTTTGTGAGGTAGCTCCATGAGTCGAGGAGGAACCGACCCTTCTGTCTGTCTGCATGCGTAATGCTGTAACGGCTGCTCTAATTAGGAACTATGACTGGCAGCATATTTCTATCCCTTTGCTGCGTAACACAATAGGTTTTCAGAGAAGAAGATGGAGGGGTGTCATTTACTGTGCTCCACTTTCTCAGAAAGCCGCTCTCCTAAAAACATAAACACAGAAAAACACACTAAAATTATAAACATACATCTACGCGTCTCCCTTTCTTCCCACCAGGCTTTATGCTAACGTGCCCACAGGGAGTGTGTTAAATTTTGTGTGTGTGTGTCAGAAGGAGGGCGGCAGCAGTCTTTGAGCCACAGCATCTCTAAATCCCAGGAGACTTAGACGACTAGTGGTGCTGTTGGAATATAATAGCAAAATTTAGCCCGAGGCGACGCGGACGCACTCGCAAACACTCAGCAGCATACAGACTGGTACACTGGCTGGCACTGAGTGACTGTTCGTATATTTACCATCAGCTTCTTAGGGAGTCACTCCCCGCTTGTCTGCCCAGCAGATTGCACAAACCAAACATGCACAGTGAGCAACTGATAAAAGAATAACCTGCAGATAATGTATTAATTATTGTTTTTAACTGATTCACGCAGCCTGTGGGAAAACATTATTAGCTTGTTTTCCACCTGGAAGTGATGGATAAGGAGCAGGTTTTGGTATTAAGCAGGATACTTAGCAGCTAAAATGATCTGTTTTGTATGAAGATAAATGGGGGAAATTATTGCTCAGAGGCTTTTCTGTTTTAATCAGGAAATGTATGTGAACAGTTGCTGCTTCATGGTGACTGTTGACTTTTTCTTACAAAAGATATTAATTTAATTTCCCTTTGGGATAAATAAAGTATTTTTGAATTGGACTGAATATCAGTTAAAGAAAAGGGAAATAAATTCTTTTAAAGGTCTTATTTTATTACCAAATGGAACAGATTTTCAAAGATTTCAAATAGGGGGCGCTAATTTGCACATATTTTTATTTTTTTTAGTGGGTTAAATAAGTTGGCCTGTTGTGGTTGATATACAAAGATTGCTGCGCAAATGTAAAGGCGTTAAGACTGATCTGGTTCCTCCCCATTAAAATGAGCAGATTGTTCTTCAAGAAATCATAAAAAGAAGTTGAAGTTCTTTACCATGTAGTTGAAGGGAATCATGCAAAAATATTCAAAAGATAAAAATTAGAATATTAAATAATATTTATAGAGCACTTTACATAGGTAGCCTATCCAAGAATAAGAAATGAAAATTAAATAGATAAAGTTCTCTTTATCTGCTGTTGAATGTGTTATACAAAGTTATTTAATGGTAACTTTATTTAGCTAAATTTTTAACTCGTAAGGCGAACTGCCCTTAGCCTGGAGATCCTTTGTTAACATTACTAGCCGCCACTAGGTAGGAAACAGGACTGTCTGAGGAGATTTGATGCCATGCCATATGGTTTTGTAGAAATGTTTGATAAAAAAAAATAATAATAAAAAACAGACGTAAATCACAGGCAGTTTACTTTCTGGGGTTGGCTCTTCCTTAAAACAACAAAAGTCGACACAAGTGGGAAAGAAACAGGTCCACATGTGACTAGGAGAGACTCGAACGGTGTGTGGAGAACAAACCGGGATTGCAGAGAGTAAACACATACTCATGTGTTTGACATACAGTATTTGGGGGCCTCACTGTATTGAATCTATTTGCATAAAACGCTAAGAATGCATCTGTAGAGTCGTTTATATGCCAGGGTTTTAAATGAAACTCCACGTATGGTTAGTTATATGCATGTGACCTTTTGGCTGAATTCTGGCTACACAAGCTATGTTAATGTAACCTAAATGCGACTTTTTGCCCACATGCCACTCACATTCAACTTTTTCATGGAAGTCAAAGTATTTCTGTTTTAAAGGAAACTGCAGTTAAACAGTCACGTTGCATTTCCAGGCTGTGACCACCCATTCATAGAGGCTTCTCTCCAGCACAGCAGTCACTGCTCCACAAAAAGAAAACACACTATACAATGTTCAGATCTCTTTTTTCTTACTTCTTTCTTACTTTTTTTTGTCTTGTTATGATTGGATCATAATCTTGTGGGCTCCCATTGTTCAACAGCTGCTGCGTCACGTCTACACTGTCCTTCTGCACATGAAACGCTCTGATGGACTTTAATAGTGGCCGCATTTAACTAGTAGTCTGTGCTACCATGCACCAAAATAACTGGATTTCTGCCAAAAATCTAAATTGACCATCAAGACCTGCAGAGTTGCAGAAAGTTAACAGAGAACATGGTCCTTAACAGCAGCATCATGCCATGGGGTTACTTGTTTGCTCACAGATACAAGCTAACTCTTCACAGTGAATGAGAAGATGGATGGAGCTAAACAAAGGCTTACTTTGGAAAGGCAACAAAAGAGGAGACGATGCTAGAAACCATCTTATCATTGCAGCCATAAACAACGACAGTCGTTTCACTAGAAATAAACATTTTATAGCATTAAACCGAAACCGAATGGTAGGAAAACTTAAAACATCTATGTTTTGGAAAGCTACCTTCAGCATTGTCTCTGATCAGCTGTGAAAGCACTGAGTGGAGCTGAGGAGCTGCAGATGGCGGCAGAGGCGGCACAGGGGAGAGCAGACATCATCAGAAGAGACACAGAGAGGATTTTTCAGCCTGGCGGTCCTGTCTCCTTCACAGAGCTGGAAGGTCATGAGCCTGGAGCCATAACATTCGCTTTATTTCCACTTCAGTTTCCTTTTTTTTTATTCCAACCCAACTACTATGCTCTTTGACGATCGCCACTATTTGGCAAATCAATATAGACTCTTTCCAGATGTATCCCTTCCTGTCTTTAAGCCCCCCTCCCCTCATGCCCATCCTCTGCCCTTGAGTGTTAAAACTTTAATCTAGCTGATAGTCCCGTTAAAGTCTCATTCCTAGCCACACATTTTATGGTTTACCCTTCACTGCTATACTACCTACCTTTACCCTCACTTTATGTATCCTTGTAGATTTAACTGGTATTTCTGCTAATCTAACTCTTTGCTGGAAGTACAAAAATGTGTTGTATAAATAAAAAAAAGAAAACTAGTGTACTTTTATATTATTAGATGTACAGTACAGGTAAAAGAATGGCTCCAAAGCTCTGATCAGTTTAAACGTGTTTATATAACAGTGAGTTTGTCCAAGTGTTGTTGCACATCAGACTCAACCGTTAATTCGTTTTTTTGCGAGCATTGCGGCGACTCGCCTCGGCCCACCCGTAATGAGCAGTGAAGCTGTTATGCAGCTCGGCTGCACGATGCCTCCTTCCCATCTCTGTGACACACCAGGCGCTGGTAATTGGTCACAGAGGGGACAGTAAATCTACAGGACGACTTAAGACAAGACACAGAGAGGTAGAGATGGAGGGAAAGAGCGGGAACACGTGTTCACAGGAAGAGGTAGGTGATGGAGGACAGAAGGTGGGTGTCTTTCATTTTCACAGCTTTTTATTAAGCAAGCTTCCAACTGTTTACAAGGACTGATGCCTATTTGCACACATATAAACTTGCACTACATACCTACACAGTAACCTCCCCTCCCTTCCTAGCACTACATCAGATACCACCCACATATATATATAGTAAATGACCTCAGAGCTGCTGTCTGTGAGAGTGGATTGTAATCAGACAGCATTGTGTCTGTCAAACCCAACCAAGGTTACTTAACCTCCCAGTCCTAATTTCCCTTCCATTTTAGCTCCTTCCTCCATATCAAACATCAGCACATCTATAAGAGAAACACAAAAAAAGGGAGAGAAGAGAGCAGGAAGGAAAATGAAGATTGCCATGCTTGGCTGAAGCTCGGAGATGAAAGTAGAGGATGATTCACTTTGCTATTGCAAAATGAACTGAAGCAAGCTGAGCTGAGCTGAGCTGGGTTGGGCTATTTTTAAACTTCTGTACGCCGCAACAACTGGCAGAGGACAATGTGAAGCATCGGAAATCATTTCTATATCATGAGAGACTATTTCCCAAGAAGACTTTTGGGAGTTGTCACCAGACACAAAGAAGTTTTTTTTTTCCTTACCTTGCAAGACTTTTCATACCTCCTGATATTATGACAAAATTAGATTTATTTAATTAGGATCTATACGATTAACCCCCATTGAGACCTGCATTGTTAAGTCAGAGCATCTGTCAACTGCATTTTTCAAATACCTTCAAAAATTCTGTACTGGATTTATGTCACGCCTTTCACATGAATTTGCTTTGATCTAAACCGTTCAATTGTATCTCTGGCTGTATGTTGAGTCCTATAATGGACTAGGACCTCATCCAAGCTATACCCTGCCTCTCACCCAATGGCCACTTGACATTGGATACAGCCTGCAAAATCCTGAAAGGATAAGTGGGAATAGACAAGAGGTGGATGCATAGGGATATCATCGTGTTAGAAGGTGAACCTCCATCCTTGTCTAAAGTATTTGCACCCTCAAACATCCTGCAGCCTTGTCCTGGATTCAGATTATTCCATCTCTCCATCCGGTCTAACCAGCATCCCTCTCTATGCTAAAGAAAAGCAGCCTTCATCAAAGAAGTTTTGTGACATTAAGGGTTATAAGCAGTGATAGTGAGTGTATATCAGAGAGATCAGGTCAGGTGTTATTTAAGCAAAGCATCGACTTCTACCTGGCTTGTTCCAACAGGCTTTTCTTTAACAAGAGTTAAATTAAGTGACAGTTAGAAATATTTGATTAAACTATATTCCATCAAGTGGTATGGATGTAAAGAAGAGTTAATGCAAACACATAGCATTCTTTTCCTATTTGTTTTAATAAAAAAAATCTTGTGCTGGTCACTTGTGTGGTGTCAAAGGTGAAGCCCAGGGGCCATTTGTGGCCCTCTAAATCATTTTGTGTGGCCACAATTCTGAATGTCTGTCAATTCTTCTGTTTATTTCAAAAATATTTATGTTTCTACGAAGAAAGAAATATTTCTGGTATAAAGTCAGAATTCTACCAAAAGTGCACTTGGATAACTATTGCCCTGTTTTCTGTCAGGCAAAGTGCTTCAGGAGTCCACACGCACCAACATTAAATAATTGGCAACACTTACTAACAGTTTTATTTGAAAATAAATAAATAAATAAATAAAAAACGCATCCTAAACGACTCTCCATGTATATTTTGAATGTGTTATGTGTGCAGATTCAGTACCATGAGCTCCCCCTTCATGCAACCATTGATCCACGCTACTTGTCTCATTACTTGCTTTTTCTGTGGCTCATGTCAACTTTTTCACCCTATGAGAGAGGAACCAACCTGAGAGAATAAAGTGACGGTGATTGGCTACTTTTCAGCAAATCAAACCACCTGAGAAAGTACTGTTTTCTTCCTAGTTGCGGCTAGTAACGTTAGCAAACCCTGTTTAGGCTAATTACTGTTCTCTTCAAGACTAAAATTCTGACTTCATATCCAACAGCCACCTCTGTCATGAAACTGAAGATTTCATAAACACAATGCTGGATGCAAAAGAAAAAAATATTAACAGTGGATGAAAACTATCTTCAAATATAATCCAGAGTTCATTTAAGCCTCACTTTCCTCAATATAAACAATGCTAATGTTAGCTTAGCTCATAGAACGTTCCTAAGTTAACATTAATGATTTTAGAGAATTTTGCTCCTGCTGTCAGAACACATTATTGACTGTGTTAAAATAAGTTATTTAATGATGATTTCATTTAACCAATTTTAAAAGAACAATAATTAGCTTGAAGATTGCTAACGTTTCTAGCCACGACTAGAGGCAGGATTTCCTGAAAAGTAGCCAATCACAGGCAGTTCACCTTCTCAGGTTGGTTCCTTCCTCAAAGTGACAACATTTGAGATGAGCACACAGAAACAGATCTACACGCAAGTAGGAGAGAATATACAAGAGCATAAAAAGCAAGAGAGCACAGAGACGGATTGTGGACTGATGCCAGTGATATATTGGGGGGATGATGGGAATTAAGCTGCAACAAATAAGTTTAAAAGGCCTGTAAAGAGCAGTTCACTTTTGTGTATTTTAAATAAAAACTCCCTGTATAATAATTTACAATGGTTTGGACTTTTTTCTGAATTTTTACTTCACATCCTGGGATGGAGGTCGGACCCGTAGAGCTGGAGAAGCAGACCATATGAAGGTGGCATTATAATGCTGTGGGGATTTTTTTTAAAGTACTGATGCCATTATACTGAAGAAAAACACAAATGGTTACAAAAAAGCCAAAGAGACTATTTTTAGATCTGCTTTTTTCCCCCACAGATTTATTTCTTTGTTTCGTGTTTTCATCAAACTAGCAACATCAATAGCTGGGAAAAGACTTTGGAAAACTTTCTTTAATTAATGAAAATCTTAATGAAATGTTCCTCATGTTTGGCAGAATTCTAACTTTATATTCATATTCATTTATTGTTTGGAATCAAACCAAAAAATATTAATTGCAGAACATTTTCAACAAAATAATTAAAGTGTCGATGCTTTTGATATTTATCACTACATTAGCCTTTTCAGTTCAGAGCCAATAGTGGTGATACAGTGATATCTGAGATCTGTTTATCATTTAAAAAATACAAAAATGAAACCTTGAAAACTGACTGCTACAGCTGTGCCAGAAAAATAAATCAGCAAAACTGAGGGCAGCGCTTATCCTCTGACCTTAAGGGTCCAAAGGCCTCTCGCCTGCTCTCCCCAGCAGTGCACCGTCATCAGGGTCCAGTTCTTCAGGCCAGCGGCTGAGTCGTCGTTGGGCCGAGTGTCCAGCAGCTGAGACACTGTACCACCGGGAGACTCCAGACTTATGGAGAGGTCACCTCGACACGGAGCAGTAAGGCTCACTCTCACCTGGGGAGTAGAAAAGTGAACAAAGGATTTGCTGAAAGTCATAAACATGTTATGATCCTCCTGAAAAAGTACAATTTCTCGTCTGATTTCCAAAGTGACAATACATCATAAAGAAATAATACAGATAGATTCAAGATCTCAGAAGTTAAGATTATCAGAAGCTCGCAGATACTTCAGAAAACTAACTCTAGAAGAGTTTGCAGAAATTCTGACTGAAGAAAAACTTCATCAGAAATATGGATGCTAAAGCTAAGAGCTAGTTCCTCCCAAAAAACAAAGCAGGCTTTTAGGGTTTTAAAATAACTCCAAAGTGCCATTGAATTGCAATCAGTTTTACATCGAATGGGATTTTACAAAGTAGCCAAGGATTATTTTCATACAGGAAATGAAACCCGGAGGCAGGGCTCTTAATGTGCAAAAAACCCTGCTGGGAGTGGATCATAACAGGAATTAAACTGTTAAAACAAGAAATTCAGTTTAAAAAGCATAAATACCACAGAGGTTAAATTGGACAGTGCTTCATTGGTTTTTAAACACCGTTTAAAGATGGAACAGAATAACCACACTTGATTTTAAGTACCAAATATATGTCTTCCACATCAAACACATAATCTGCCTTAACTCTATACAAAGAAACACTTATTTTGACATAAATATTAACTGTGAGTTTGTGATAAAGGATATAACAGGTAAAAGTAAAAAGTTTGGTGCAGTAAAACTACTTCTAAAAGTATAATTTTGTCAAAAAATTACCCAAGTAACTGCAGTAAATCTAACTACCTACTGCCCACTGCTGCTTTTAACAGAATCCTATATTAAAAAGCCTTTTAAGCATGGCTCTATATTTGCTACACGACAATTTTGTTTTGATTTAAGTACAGGAAATGTGTTCCTAACCAAGTGGTGTTAGCTTATCTTTGCAAAAGCACATAATAATGGTGCTCACTCAAATGAGTCTATGTAAGCAAACCTGAATATTCAAAATTCATTTTTTTTTACAGTCTGCTGCCTTTTCTCTGTATAAATTGCATGTTGCAGAGTTGAAAATCCATTTGTAATCTTTTAGTTTTATTATCAAAGCAGACAAATAAAATACAACCACACAACGTCAAGGTTAGTTTATTTGTTCATCCTACATGGACAAGGTTATCGTCTCGTCTCTGCATGATTGAGATAAAGACACAAACCTGGTCTCAGTTCTATTATTTCAGTCGTTGCTAATATACACATCTGGAAACAAACAATATAAGTGGGATGGATTAAGGTTTCTCAAACGGTAGACTGCAGTGATTCTGGAACCAGAGCAAGAAATTACTACGGTGCTCTCTGTTAGTGCATTTATAATCAAATCCAGCTGCTCTTGTCTGTCATGCTGTACGTGCCAAACAGATGGACATGGCAATGATCTGTCCATAACTGCCTCCCTTAAAAAGATGCACAGAAACAAACAGGTAGAGAGGAGAGGAGAAGGAGAAAAATAATACAGAAACAGCTGAGGGAAATATTAGCTAAATCATTTAGATAAGCAATCCCCCCCCCCCCTCTTCCAACGCCCCACCAAACCCAACAACAACCCGGTAAACACCCTCCCTGTCCCTGTTCATCACAAGCAGCACATCTGGTGTGACAATGGCACATCGAGGAGAGAGCCACCAAGCTGCAAAAAGACTGACAGCCTGGTCCTGTTTACGGCATGTTACCACGGCAACACGTCCATCAATCACACCTCGCAGCGATGGCCTGACCCACGCTTTCTGCCAGGGAGCAGAGCTGCAAAGATGAAGCCTTTTCAATTTCCATGCTGACACTCTCTCTCCCTTTCTCTCTGTGTGTCTCTCTCTCTTTCGCTGCTATTTCACAAGTACAAAAACTCACAAACACCGATAACTCACTCAAACTCAAATGTGCACCAACAGACACGTATGCCTGCTGTCACAATCAAATATAAACACATTTGCATGTATGTGGCGGTGCTCAAGAAAACACAGTTTTGCCATTTTTCTGCAAATGACACTGCCAACACATCACCGTGGGATTCTGTTTTTTTTTCCCTTCATCTCTTCTATTCTGAGATACAGCGCATGACAGAGAAACTCGAAAACAATTTGTATGACATCTTCATGCTTCCCTTCAAGCCAGAAGTTTGAATTTAAACTGATTCTGCTGTGTTTGCATGTTTTCAAGGACAACTGGAAAGTGGAGCATTTGTAGAAAGGGATCCACGACTAGTTGAACACGTTAGCCTTAATATTAATTATACTTTTCCTATTAACTTGAAAATTGCTGTTTTTCGTGAGTAAAAAATCATAATTACTTATAAAATTAAATATCCTTTGTTATATTTTTCACCCATGGAGGTTCCCATTTGCATGCTAGGTAATACACAGTTAGATCTGACTGGACTGGTACCTTCTGGGTAAACACAGGAAGGCTAACACTACCGGAGTTGTTTTTTATTATTTTACGTTTGAATGGTGTAAACACAGACAATGCCACACCGTGTCACTGCATCAAAGTTTTCATTAGCCATTATACATGATATACATCTTGAACACAAACAAATTTGATAATTTATGATCCACTGCTTACCATATTAGCTAGAGCTAACACTGTTAGCAGAAGCTAACCGTTAGCAGAAGCTCAAATAGAATTTGAATTCCTCTTATAATGATAGATATGGAGTGCATTATTTTAGTTTCTACTTTTTTAAACTTTGCTTATTAGACTTTTTAACATGACAAGTCAGTAACAGCAGTGAAGAGAAAGTCAAACTCAGAGAATTTGCCGTGATAGATAAGATAAACAACACAACGCCCCCATAAAAATATATATTAATAATAAATCACAGTAAAACTGTTATAGACTATATATGAGAATTAAGGATAAATGTTCACAAAAACAAGAAACAAAATACTAAATAATTAATAAAAATGAAAGTATTTAAAAATAAAACTATTAAGTACATCCACATCAGACCAGTTAGGTTAGAAATCACAGGACCAAACGGGTCCATCACTTCAGAGGGGTAAAAAAGAGAGCCAGCTCACTATGTGAGAGTCTAATCTTTTTACAGAATTTAAATATCTCTTCCTTGTTCTTAGAGTGTTTTATTTGATTGCACTGTACAGTAATTTGGCCAACATTTGCTGTTTTTATATGCTACACAAAAAAAACTAATATTGACATGTGGGGAAAGGTTGTAATCATAACCAGAAAGACTCACAGGTGTAGTTAAAATACTGAATAAGGGGGCTGTAATAAACGCTGTCTTTCTTTTCAGAGTGTCTTTTATGTTGAAAACTGTATATAACTTCCTTACACATTATGAAATACACAATTGTTGCTGTTACATAAATGTATTGTTTGTTGTGATACACAAATACATACAAAGGGAAAATTCGTCAAGGGGTGTGAATACTTTTACAAGAAACTGTAAGAAAATGTCAGGACATATGTGGGTTAAATACACATGTACTTCTCAAAAGTAAGAGTGAAAGTTTAAATGTTGGAAAACCAACTTATTTTCATTTCTAGCTAAGATTTGGATGAGGAGACTGATGATACCAAACTGATCTTATCTACCATATTCTCACAGGAGCTGCATCGGGTTAGCTTATCTCAGCTTTCTGGCTAGATAAAAGAAAAAACTGTCAAAGAGAACAAAATCCATCTGCTTGGCCCTTTAAACTTCACTGATTTCACTTTTACATTCCATTTGCCCAATCTGTAAAAACAACCTCTTATAGTGGCACCTAAAATGATTCAACCATTTCTGCTAAATTGTTTTATCAGTACATTTAAACATTATTCTGGGATTTGCAATGCACAGGTAAGCCAAGAACAGTTTACACATTTGAATACATTTAATAAAACAGATATTTTGTTAAATTCAACACAAAAATCCCACTTTAATGTTTGCTTTAGTGTTGATATTGTTCAGCTCTCTGATGATCTTTATATAAGCACACATTATCAGGTTAGGTTTGGTCACAGACATATGATACAATGAAGTGTTTTATAAGCAGCATCAGATCTGCTCTTGACAGAATACTGAAAATATCTGGACTGCTGCAGAGTCAAGATGATTGGCCAAAGATAGTCAGAGAAAACATCATTACCCTGGACTCGGAGAAGCAATGACATTTTTAGTTTTAGTTTCCACAATGAGGCACATCCTGGAGCAACAGGGGGAGTTGCAGGAGTTGAAGGGAGCAACTCCTGAACTAGATGCAGAAAAGCACAAACAGTTGAGCAATGGTTTGCTCACAGCTTTATAAAGAAGCCACAGAGGTTTAGGGGATGTGGTCATGTGCAGGGATGAATAAAAACAGAGTTTCTGGCTCAGCTGTATTGTTGGAGAACGAAGAAGGAAGAGTATGCTGAAAAGATCATTTTTTTCAGTGAAGCAAAGCAGTGGATCAGTGATGCTATGGGCTTGGTTGCCTCCAGGGTGTGAAGTAAATGAATGACTCATTCAAGTGTGGGGGAATCCTTGGAGGAAATCTCTCCCTCTGTGAAAGGCTAAAGTATAGAAGGTCATGGGGCCTGCAGACGATAATCTCAACCAGATCTCAAAGTCAACCAAGGCTTTTTCTTTCTGAGGAAATCCTCACCTCACTCAAAATCTGTAAAAGGTAATTAATGGAGTAATAAAAAAAGGGGTTGCTGCACACAACCCAAGAATTTTTACGTATGAGCAGTGGGCTAAGATTCCTCCTGCTGCCAGAAATAGTTTCTAGCTAATACTTTTACATTTGCAGCAAGTTATACGAAATAGCAGATAATCTTTTAATCACTAAAGACCGATTTCTTGGGTGGGCTGGAAATTTTTTAGACAGAAAGAGGTTATTAGTGGAGTTTTGTTCTCAACGGTTCTGATTTTTTTACTCACACTGCAAAAATTATCTGAAAATGTTAGTTCAACTTTAACTTTATGCTATCTGCCTTTTCTCATCAAAGTAGCTTAAACTTGTCTGTTCCTGTTTGGCTGTGGCTCCATCCTGGAGAGAAATGTTGGCTGGGCTGCGACCATCAACCACTTTGTTTATAGTTATTGGAGGTTGGTCTGTTTTTTAGTCTTGTCCTTTTTTCTCTTACTGTGACTAACTGGATGTGTTCTCTTTAATCCTCTGACATGGGAATTAGCTTGGAGATCGTCTGCCTGGCGGTGTCTCTGCTGGACAGGGCCAGTGGAGCTGATGGTGGCATTTTGTATTTCTGCTTTCTCTGTAATGTCTGCTTCTGTCTCCTTGAACACAAGTCAGTCTTGACAGATGGGCGCTCACACTGAGCCTGGATTTGCTAAAGTTTCTTCCTGTTAAAAGGGAGTTTTTCCTCTCCACTGTTGCTACATGCTTGCTTGGTGTCGATTGCTGTTGAAGCAGTGATTAACACAAGCAGCTGGTTTTCCTTTGATAGAAAACTTTTAACCAGTCTAACTGTATGATTTCATTGAATTGTCTCTGTAAAGTGCCTTGAGGTGACATGAGTTTTGAATTGGCGCTATATACATAAACCGAATTGAATTAAATTTAGTTTAACATTTCTTAAAATATGTGTATTTTCCTTTAATTGGAGTAGGTAAATAAGATAATCTGCCAATGGAATGAGTATTTTAACCCTTAAAATACGATAATTAGATAATATGCGCTTGAAATAAGAGAGGGCGGTTGTTTTTTTTTCTTGTTTTAAGAGTAAATTTTCTTATTCCAGTGGTAAAGTGTCTGACTTACCTGCTTGATTCAAGAAAATGGCACTTATTTTATGAAAAAATGTATTTACCTAGATTTTAAGTTTTGCGGTACAGTAACGGATTCTCTGTTGCAAATTCATAATGTAGGAAATTTTAAACTGAACTCTAGCTAGAAAAATACTGTATCTCCAAAAGTTGATCATCACCATCATATTTTATATAAGAGTAGACTAAGACATACTGAGAAGACCCTTACCTGCACATGCTCCAGCTTGTTGACTTCATTGGCCGTCCCCTGGCAGGCATCAGATTCAATGTTGATGCTCACTTGACCTCCAGCAGAGAGAAATCTGCAACAATAATAATGTTAACTATTATTTTCATTAAAGCTCTGCAGATTTAATGAGCAACTGATGAGTGTGAGAATGAAACTGAACGTTAAATCCGAAGATTTTGTACCTGGGAGAGTTCAACCTGACTTCTTGTTTGCACTTCCTCTGTGGAGCAGCCCTGTGGAACCGTGCAGCCTGCTGCACCATCAGCCCGGCGTCCAGCACTCCAAAACCATACCTGCAGCAAGCAGACGGGAGGCATTTTCATCGCTGTTTGTGTATTAGTTGACTTAATTACACCATTTATGGTATTTCATCAGACTTTACAAATTCAGTTACAGTCAGAAATGGTACAGTTAAACCCGCCAAAATCCCTGACAGATTTGGGTTCTTAATTATATCCAGTTAACCAAGAAGTTTGTTACCGATTCAGTTTTCTTTGAATATAATAAACCAATTTATACAAAAACAAAAGCACACAGAGATCAGATTTTAGTTACATTATTTGAATTGGCTTTTCAGAAGTTAATGCTACAACTCTAATCTATAGATTCAATAACTGGACCACCTACAAACCTTTATATTGTTTCTCATTAGAATAAACCAGAGCTGATTTCTCAATGAATAGTATGTAGGCTAAACTCTCAAAACCTTTTTTTTTTTATTAAGATGTTTTTCTAAATTTCCTTTATGGGTTGAATTTTTAAGATTTTAATTTACAAAACATGTTCTTTACTTGAATAGATGTGTAAAAGAGGCCATTGTTTATTGCAAATAAGTGACTTATAGGTTTTTTTTCAACAAGTTGGTGGACATGTTAATAGCTGCAGGGAGGAAGGATCTTTTATAGCAGCCCGTCTTGCACTGAATGTAAAGAAGCCTTCAACTTAAGATACTATCGTTTTAACAGTGTTTTGAAGAGGATGTTCACTTTTGTCCATAATGTTTTATTACTTTATGAGGAATTCTTCTATGTCAAATAATCTCCAGCGGTTCTATAGGAGTTCCTAGAACAACCTTCTTTATCAGCTTGTTGAGCTTCTGTAAGTCATTTGCTCTGATACTGTTAACTCAGCAGATGATGGCAGAATAGATCTGACTCTCTACAAAAGACTTAAAGAAGATATGAAACAGATTGCTGGAAACTTTGAAGGACTCTGGGTACCTTGACAAGCACATTATAAAAATTGGAAATGTTCTGTCCAGAGGTGGTGCTGAGAAACTAGTCCATGCATTTGTGACTTCAAAGCTGGACTATTGTAATTCTTTACTATCGGCAAGTCCACAAGATGTAGTTAAAACCTCCAGCTGATACAAAATGCCGCATGATGAAAATTAAAAACAGACATCATACAGTATTTCTCCTACGTTAGTTTTCCCTCATTGTCTTCCTGTTAAATCCAGAATAGGATTTCTAAAATTCGAATCAGAGGCTGATCTTTTAGATATCAGGCTCTTCTCCTGTGGAACCAACTACCAGTTTTAGTCTGTGACGCAGACACCCTGTCTACTTTTAAGACTAGGCTTAAAGTTTTCCTTTATGATAAAGCTTATAGTGACTCAGGTTATCCTGAGCTAAAGCTGTAGTTATGCTGCTATAGAATTAGACTGCTGGAGGACATAAAGACCACTTTTCACTTTTCCTCTTTTTCCTTCTATCTCTATTCTTCGATTCTCTAGTACTTGTTAGTTCAATCCTTAACTTTACGTTTTCTCTGCTGTTTTCTGTTGGGATCCGGAGCCTGTCGCTCCATCTTTCCTCCAGCAGAGTGCGCCGTGGGTCTCCTGGGCTGGAGCCCT
>JAUZNJ010092823.1:0-77459 GCA_034780135.1 Jordanella pulchra
ACACCTTTTGAATGCAATTACTGAAATAAATCTACTTTTTCATGGTATTCTAATTTTATGACCAGCACCTGTATGTGCATAACAATGGTGCTATTTTTACTTGTCACCACAGGGGGCGAACATGCAAAAACTCTGAAACTTGTGCTACTTTCCTTTAGAGAAGTTAAAGAACTGGGAAGAGGCGCGAAGGATAACTGTTAGATGTGTGATCTCCTAATAAACTTCAGCAAAGAGGGAAAAAAAAAAATTTGTTTGGAAATTTAAGCTTTCTTTTTTATTGATCTACCTCTCTCTCGACCTACATCTGATTTCCTATATGAACACAAACTTTTCTTGGTTAAGTATTTTTTTGCACCTTCAAGCTAAATATACCCTAGGTGTAAATAATTTAAGGCTTAACTGTACATTCTGAGCCTAAACCTCAAGATGTGCATTCAGCTCTCCCTGGTACAGGAGTCTGAACTGATGGTTCGTATCATCTACAGTTATGCATATAAATTCATATGAATATGCAAACTATTTCTACTCAGGAACAAATCTTAAAACATTGAAGAAGCTAACATTTAAATGTGCTGGTTTAAAATCCTGACCTTTTTGAAGCAGCATTGTGTAACTTTTAGCCTCTAGGGGCGCTAGACATGTAACCTTAAGGTTTAGTGCCACTAAAAGCAACTGGCAACACGACACTGTCACCAAATTAAACAATCTCCCTCTGTGGTCTGGAGCAAGAGTCCTTACTAGATGAAATTCTTCTTTAGAGAACCTAGAATATGTCTGATCAGGTTAGTGTCATATTTGTTTTGTGGCCTACAAAGAGCTTAAGTTACCTCCTTAGAAAAGCTTTTACTAAATCTATTTTATTTAGCTAAGCTTTTATTAATCAAATGCCTGAATTGCTCTTTGAGGTGCAGCTCTTTGGCCACTTGAGCTGTGTCATTTTTTGGGTGAAAAGGGAAAAAGATCCTGTCTTCTGCTTTAATTTGCTGCCTTGAAGTTATAGCCTGTTTTAATGTTTGGATCTTAAGGCAAAAACTCTGTTCTGTTAAAGAAACGTGTGCCTGTCATTTTTGGTTTTGTTTGCAGCTTACTTATTTTCCTACAATCACACTAATCAGTAAAAATAAGTTCCTTTAACATAAGGAATCAAATCAAAAAAAAAGATTTTGGTTTCTTGTACATTTAAAACCCTTATCTTCCTAGGATAAGAAATGTTTAGTTTGCTGCAGCTGGAAATAGCTCCTAAATAGCTTCTTTTTTTCCTTTTTCATCCTGCATCTGCAGTAAAGTAAATTGCATCAGATGTGATCTTGGTAGTGAGACAATTTCACGTTGAGAACAAAGAGCCACACACATTTTGTTCCCATCTTTCTGTCGTTTATTGCTTATAGACAGAGGCGAGCTCCTCTTTGATGCCCTCGGATAGCAATAGTCGGAGCTTTTTTCCCGCGGTTGCTTGTGTTACATCAGCAACTACGCACACATGCTCCCAATCACAGCCGTTTCAGTTAGCATGAACATCGTAAAAGAGACGAGAGGTGAAAGGAGGCAGCGAAAACTGAATGGGAGAAAAGAGGAAGGAAAAACACAAAGAGAGCACTGTAGGAGGAGAGGTATTAATCATGCTCTAGTGTTTTCCTTCTCCTCAAGCTTGCATCATGATTAAGAAATCCAAATGAACTTTAATGAACTGGCTTTGGTGACTGTGAGATTGTGCTTAGCATGATTCAGAGAGGAGCAGGCAGGGCTAACAGAGCGCTCGGAAACCATCTCTCCTGCATCCTTCTCCGTACACAGCCTTAACAAGCACACATACAAAATGACACATATTCAGCAAATCTACATAACAAGGATTAAACAGAAAGAAAAAAAACATTGTAAAGTGAAATTTGTAGAGTTGGTAAACTGTACTGAGACCTGAAGAGGAACTTGGTCCAATGAAACGAAGATTGAGCTCCTAGATAAAACTAATAAGTCTTGTGGTTTTAGTGTAGAAAAAAAGAAAAAGGATGATGTAGGAAATTTTCTCATGCCCAAATTGTTGGATACAATAATATGGTCTGTTTTCAATAATCTCCATAATCTGATGGCCTCTGTCAGAAAATTGACACCTGAAAATGATTTCATCCAAGCAATCCAATGATTAGAGAAGTAGCTATTCTGTGGACATCCTCAGATCTTAGTTTTCTTGGTGAGTTAAACAGGATGGAAGAGACGCAATCAAATATCCCCTACTAACATTTTATTTTGTATAAATACTTCTAAAACTATTTTCAGTTAATGATCTCAAAAGAAGATTTGGTTTTTGTAGAGTTGAAAAACTCAATTACAGCATTCAAAGTAAAAGGATCTGTTTTCTTAACATGTACAGCCGAAAATATATAGTTTTTTTCATTTGGCAGGTTTGTTGGCAAGTGTGTTCATGGTCGCATCCTGAGCTCTCTGTAAAGACTTCCTCATTACTTCCTGGCTTTGTCCAAACTACTTCCCACTGACAAAGTCATGACTGAGCCCTGGGGAGAGAATATGACAGCTGCTTGTATTGATGGATAAAAACAGAAATGACAGAAAAGTACGATGGAGCTGTTCTAAGTATAAAGTGGGAGCTTTATACTGGTACTTTATACAAGCTTGGGTGTCCAGGTATCCTATCTGGGTAATGCAGCCCACCAAGCTGATTATCAGTAAGTTTGGAAAACAAAAATAAAGCTGAGATTAGATGTGAGAAGTGAAGAGTCAGTTGTGTGCTTGAATGAATGGATGAAAAATGTTATTTAAAATAAATAAATTACCATAATTACAAATTACACAAATGAAACAAACATTGTATATATACAAACATTGTACATACTTTTTTTTTAGCTTTATAGTTTAATTATTATTATGTTTGAAATTCTACCAGATCACAGACTTTAAGCAAGCTGGAATGATTGAATAACGGATTACTGTGTTCTTTATAGTCAGCCTTAGTCTGATGGCTTTTTTCTGCAGCATGTTTAGCTCTTTCAGTGATGGTCTATTGGTGTTACCCTAGACTTTTACAAAAAAGCACAGGAATAGTAAAATCAGTGAACAGTAAGGAATAGGTTTGCTTTACTAGGAACTGTTATGGAAAAATAACATGACCCTCTCTATAGTTTCGGGCATTATTATTTAGACGTTTAGGTTGATCATATCATGGCCCTGCCTTAGTCTGCCATTAACATGGCTCTACACAGTGTGCTTTTGAGAATATGAGTGCTAATTCTCTGACCTCTATCTGACCTCTGAACTCTTTCTTAAAACCTGAAGCCTTTATTTTTAAATTCTCAGATAGGTATTGGAATGTATTATTTTTTATTATTGTTATTCATCAGAGTGTCTAGGAATAATAAAATATTTCTACACAAACATTTAAAGTTCTGTTCCTGTACAGCTGTTCATTATTGTTGCTGAAATATACTATTAATCTTTCCTTGGCTATCACCACCTACTGAACTGGAGAGTTTCCATATATATATATATATATATATATATATATTCCTAAATATTTTGGGAAAACATAATAATGGCCACTCCCTAAAAATACTTATAATTAATTACTTAATTACTTAATTGAACCACACCAATCTTGGGAGAAAAAAACCCCCAGCATTTTTTGATAAAAAATTTTGATTTAAAACTGCAATAACAGCACTTCATTTTCACTTTAAAAGATTTAAATTGTGTTATTAATGAGAAGACATTTCTTGGAGACACTCCGTGACTGAGTCAATTTAGAAAGGGAGCTAGTTGTGGAAATGTATACTATACTTAAAAATGTTACCCTTAGTTTCATAATTGATGCCTGTTTACATCATGTATTAAATAGACGTAATGTTTGTCATTAACTCGTGGTAAAGTTCCTGCTTCAGTGGAGATCTGTTCATGGCCCTGTGTATATGACCTCTGAAGCACATGTTAGCAGCTTAACAAAGATTGCCACCACTGCTTAGTATTTAGAAAATAGTAAAGTTATGATCAGTGAAGTCCTGGGAACTTTATGACTCTGTGGTGGCAACCATGGCTTGTCACAGCTTTCTTTCTTTTTTTTTTCTTTTTTTACTGTTTTTTGCACAGGAAGTTGAGGGTAGATGAATGTTTTATTTGATTGAAAACCATGTTCCATCAAAAATGATTACTGAAACCAATTTTGTCTGCTAAATATGCCTGACTGAAGTAATTCATTGTTCCATGACCTGCTTCCAATGGCCAAGCATTTCCCAGTAGTTTCACCCAGACCTTTCACAGTATTAGGACCTTCACTTTCGAGAACTCTTTTTTTTTCCCTGAAATGTTTAAAAAGTCTCCCCCAAAGGCAAAAATATCTTTGGTATCCTCCACAAAGTCGTGGCTTACCGAGAATGTGTTGTGTCTCTGAGAAAGGGGCATAATTTTCAGTAAGATGGAGCTTTGATGGTGGTTGGTGGAGAGCACCACAAAGCTCCAGCAGAAGGTGGTAATACTGCAGTTCAAAGAACCCTTTTCTATTTATGGTAATACTTATGACACCTGACCGGGTCAGGTAAGACCAATGCTATGAATGAAGGTTTTAGGTTAGGCATTTAGGTTAGTCTGAATCCAGGATTGTTCAGGTTAGAGCTGACCCCATTCATGATGAAAGGGATGCAAAGACAGTTTGAAACATGTGAGTAGGGCAGGGTTAGACTCAAAGGCATGAGTTCACTTTAGAGGCTCCCGGAACAATGTTTATTATCAACCAGAGTAAATTTAAAAAGTCTAGTTAACATCTATGGTTTCATTAATTAATAAAAAAAAAACACCTTCCAACCCAACCTTGACCATTTTCTAAAATCATGAATTTAAATATGATTTACCCTATTTTTGTTTTTTTGGAAGGCATCCTTCTTGGATGGATGTTGGATGCAGGACTCTTGTAGTAGTTTTCCCTTTTTCTGATTCTCTCAGTCGACCTGCCTTAGTCGTTTATGTCCAATGAAAGCAGCTATCGTGACACTCGTGGCTTTTGTTGTGAAAACTAAGAGCACAATTTGAATTGAACCGAACCAAAAAAACCAACCAAACAAGCAAAAAAATAAATCAAGCTTTTAGTCCGGACTAAGCAAGGAGACCAAATGGCTTTTAGGGTGGGAATACATCCACATTTTAGGTCATTGGCTCTCAAGGACTGGAGTTTGAGCTGTGCCATGAAAAGTGTTTTAAAAAAACATCAAATTTAGCTTAACTAAAACAGTCTTAGTTGAGAAAAATGGGTTAGATCACTTTAAATCCTGCGCAACCATGTCAGTGATGCATCACAAGTTATTGGAAACATTTGATGTTTAAGGGGGTACAGCTAGCAGTTTTTTTCGTATGGAAATAATTATTTTTATTAAACTAGAATATGTTTGATTTCAAACATTTAAGTATAACAACAAAAAAGCTAAAGTAGATCAAATCTGTTGGAGGTCAAATGCTTTTTCACAGAACTGGGTACAAGTTCGTAAACACACTGACTCATAAGCAGACTAAGTAGCTGGTGACACATGTAAACAGACTGGCATAGTTTCACTTTGCAAAAAGCGGTACTTTCCTCCAGCCTCTTACGGTTCTGTTGAGACTTGTACTGCTACTCAGAGCACCGTTTTTGAGCATAAATCTTTCAAATCTCCAGAGGTCAAAATCTGATAAAGGGTTTACTTGCAAATTAAAAAGGAAAAGAAAAAGAGCAATAACTTGCAACATTCACATGAGTAAATGTGTAACAAGGTGCCAGCAGTGTCTGAGTTGATTTTATGCTATGATGAAGATAGATTAAAGTTATAAGGTTTGGTTTACTACGACACAAAGTTAAAGGAGGAATCTGTCTGTTTTCTCATTCCTCCCACGTTGGATCATGAGCGGTACTTTCCTGACGCTGTTCCTACATCTTTTTTATTCTGTACCTTCTGAATATACCATCAAGGTCCTATGGAGAAAAAGCATTGCTCTGAATGTGTTTAACCTATAAAGTCACTCAGTGTCCATATGCACTGTCCCCCTGGAACCTGGGAGTGTAATAATATATGTGCACGCCATATAAAAATGCTCCAGTAACTCTGCTGCTGTTGCCTGAATGGATTCCCTGTACGTACCAGAGTGAAATACAAAGTTAAAAAAAAAAAAAAACACTCATTAATAATATGCAGTTATCATTCAGATTATCTCAGATAAAGTAAATAAAATATGTTTGCATTTCCGGTGAAGAGTTCTAAAAACGTGGATGATACGGCAGTCAAAAGCCTAGAAAGCCCTCAGTCGTCTAAAACATGATAATGAAAATAAGGAAAAGTGTTTTTTCCCGTCTCCTTTTCCTCTACTCTTACTGCTCCTCCTTATGCGAAAGGTCCTCCCTTTTCTTCTCTTCTCCTATGTTTTTTCCTTTGTGCTCTCCCGCTCTCCTTCTCTCACCCCCTTCTTTGCAGGCTGTGGTATGCAGACATGTAGGAATTTCTGGGCCTCCAAATGATAGACCAAACTTGACGGCCCTGGCTCCAGTTACCAAAGATGGCTGCTTTGACAGTGTGTGCGGAGCAGATCAGAGTTACTCCCTGTATTATTGATTATATCATCTTTGTCTACACTTAATGCTGTTGGCAGAAGCATAACTTTAAGATCCATTTCTTCTGTAGTTAATAAATGTGGATGCCGCTCATCTACTACTAATTAATAGGCTTGAGGTTGTTAGCAGGTTCTGGATTTATCCAAAGCAATATCACATAAAACAAAGGAAAGCTGTTGCAGAGAAATATATTAAATATTAAATGTTTAAGAAACTAGACAATTCATTTTATATAAAGAACATGAAACTAAAATGTGACGCCGGCCACAAATAGTTTGATAAAATATTACACTATAAAACACTCGTGTTTATAAAAGCATCTGCAGATTCTTCCCTTTGTACAACAAATAGAATATATTCCTTTAATTTTGTCAACGGCATTAATAACATGCCATTGTTGTATCACAGACGTTTTATATTGTTTATGATGAGTTTTAAAAATCTGCATGTTGCATTTAACCCCTTTTAACTTTCCATCATTAAGTGGATTAAAATTCACAAATAAGTTGCAATGTAACGCAGTAGGTAAAATGATTTGCTGCTATGTAATGGTGTGCTTCATTTAAAATCCTTAATATCTATTCGACAAAAAAAAACAACATAAGTTTGGACCTTCATCTAGTCCTTAAAATAGACCATGATCTAATGAGTTAGTTTCCTATGATTGCATGCGTTTGGTTACGTATCAGCAGGCAGAATGATGTCCAACCCTGTGCATGCTTGGGATGCTTCGGCTGCCCCCCACCCCCCCCACCCCACATCTACAGTGTCTGCTGCTCTGGGTCTTGTGATGGCATTGTTGCACCTAAAATAAGTTCTCGCTCTACGGTTCTGCTGCACTGAACGATATGTTTGTTGCTCATAGGAAACAGGTGACTCTTACGGTCCACCTGTTTTGTGTGTGTTTGCAGTCAGTAGAGCCCAAGGTCCTCTGACCTCTTGTGTGATATTAACACAGTGGATAGGGGCTCTTAGCATGAGGAATCTTGCCATCACATGCTGTCTGTTTTCCTCTTTTAGACCGTTCTGTGCCAACAGCTGAGGAGTTTGCATACTGTTTGGAAAGAACCATGTCTCACTGGTCGGCCCATATTTTCTAGCTATCAGCTAATGACCGTCGGACTCATGGAACCATCTTTAACTTTTTCACTCGTATGTTTAAACCTTTGTAAAATGGGGCTTTTAATGTGTCTAAATTCTGCAATCTGATGCTAATTGCATTTCTTTTTCCCCATTTTAATGCGGTGGGTTTACGTAGTGGTAATACTACCGCCTGTGGCCAAAGCACAGAACTGTGGCACTTTTCTTCTCGTCCTCAGAGCACACACTCATACTTAACAAGGTTATCTTTTTTACCTTTTTCACCTTACCTGGAGTTTCTGTTGGCGTCTGAGTTGAGCTGGATGCCAGGCGCTTCTGAATATCCTCAATCCATCTTGAAAATAAGGCTTCGATTTTTGCTAGGTCGGACACATTTAACATGGATGCGCTTGACGTCACAGTGCAAGAACTTCCAACCCGAAGTAAATTGAGGAAAATAGGCTACAAGCTTGTAGATGCATCGGTGCTGAACAATAAAGTGTCCATCTGCTTATCAAACCAAGTTTCAGTCGTTAAGGGTAAAAGATTTTTTAAAGAGAATTTTCAGTAAAAACTTACATAGTGTCTCTTTAAAAGTTGCATGAAAATATTTTTAGTTATTTACTGTATTTGAATATTAGATGACGCAGTAACCAGGAATACTACATACAACTAGTTTGAAAACAAAATTCATATTTTTGCTCTGGAAATTATCAAAGGGTGGAGCAAGTGAAATCAACTTATTTTTGTGGTGGTACAAAAAAACTAAAACCTTTGACTGAGTCAGTTGACGGTCCAAAGTTTCCCAATGTTGTCGTCATGCTAAGGACCGGAGTGGCCGGGCCCTGGATAAGTGGCGGACATTTAAAAGTGATGTAATTAAGTGAAAAAAATAAATAACTAATGTTGGAATATATAATTAACATGTAGGACTTTGGATGAAGGGAGGGAGCAACAATTTACACAGCTACCTGTTAGCTCAGTTTGGATCCCCCATTGCTTTTATTGTTTGAAATCTCTCACACAGCTTTCTATATAATTTCTTATTCAAGTTCAAGTATATCATTTTCACAAAGCAATGCAACCTGACTACAAACAAGGCATGTCATTTACAGTGCTGGGCTTGCAGCTTCAGGTACGCAGATGTGAGGAGATGATCAGTTTAACTCTGATGCATCTTGTTAAACCATCTTTCTTCTGACCAATAGTCCTAATGGACAAAACAAGTCGTGTACATGTGTCCCAGTTTTAATTCTCTTCTTAATAAGAACAAGGTTGGTACCAAAGCTTAAGCTTGGCCAATTCTCAGTAAAATAATAAACGTATTTATTAATTATTAATATAGCTATTTCTACCGGTTGCTTCATTTGAACCATGGT
Source organism: Jordanella pulchra (assembly GCA_034780135.1). NCBI lineage: Eukaryota > Metazoa > Chordata > Actinopteri > Cyprinodontiformes > Cyprinodontidae > Jordanella > Jordanella pulchra. The sequence goes on from JAUZNJ010092823.1 coordinate 9,037, forward strand.
GCTGAAACCAATGCTTTTCTCAGAAATCAACACTTAATTCATCAGCCGTTATTCTCCTCACCCTCATCCCAGTTTCATCTGCAGTTTAAAATGAGGAACCGTTAAGGTCCGACAATGAACTTGATCCAAATGCCTATTAGTGGGTCTCTATTCACAACACCTGCATCCCAAAGAAAAGGCAGTTCTTCCTTTAGTCCCCCGATGCTTTCATTCTCCTTTAATGTATGTGCACCACTTATTTCTTATTCTTTTGTCCTACACTCCTATGTACATGTATAATGCATGTGCAAACACACAGTGGCCATGAAGCTGGCGGATACTCATTTGTGGGTGTACCATTCTCTCCCAATCGTCACCTGCTGTGCAAATCCCTCAGCTTGCGTTTGTTTTCCAGGCAGGCCCCTAAAGGGACGCCATGTGCCTGAACCTGTCACTGAGCTGAATTTGGCTGAGGACCCGGGATCTTTTCTACCCTCTCCTCTTTGATCACGTTGTGCCAAACCTGCAGCTGTAACAGTGTGTGAATGTTTTCAGAATGAGTTGGCAGCTCTGACTTTGTTTGGCCCACTGCTTGGGACGCAGGGAGAAGTCAAACGTAAGAATGGGCCGCCGTTGATGGGAACTAAAGGAGCTTATTTGCTCTTTATGCTCCTGCCAAATTGTGGGATTGCACAAATCAAATTAATTACAGATTTACTGAAAAAAAAAGGAAATCTGAGTCTTACACATAATTTAAAGACACTGCCAGCATGATGTTGTGTTCCAACAGAAGAGATTGTGTAGTTTATTTTTCTAAAAAATAGATATATATTTAAGTCCTTGGATATATTTAACAGAAACAGGGTGGTTTGGAAAATGCAGTCAGGCCTAACTGTACATCCACACAGCTTGAGCATGGTGTACAGATTACATCAAGGGATCCTTTGATTGGTGTTTGCTAGAAAAAGATGATGATTATTATTTTTATTTTTTTGCTGTTATTTCAAATAAAAGACATTTATGCTGAAAAACCTCTAAATTGTGGACTTCTGTTTTCAGCTCTCTTTAACAGTTTCCTGAACAACTTGGGAGCTCTTCACCAAGTTATGTTAACATGTTTGCGTTTTGGAAAAGTATGATGAAGTGATAACTTTACAGGCTTCCTCTTTGTTTCTTTTACCTCTCATTTAAATTACTAACAGTTCTGTTTTTACCCTGAAAACAAGAACAGGTTGGTCTATTTTATAGACCTGAATTTTAGGCCTTGGAAAGTTTAGAGTGAAAATTTGATTGGAAATTATATTTGAAGTCCAGGCCTTTCTGCATACATGCTGGAGTTGTCTGATTAGTTTATTTCCCTTAGCTTTAGTGGCTAACATGCCAAAGCTAATTGAGAGCAGGTGGATTATTGATTATTTGTAAAAAAAAAAGTAATAAGTGTCCAAGAAAATAGTAACACATTTAATATTTCTCTAAAAATGTGCTGCTCCCTTATTTTTTTAGTTCTGAAAACAAAGGTTTGAATTCCTAGATAATTTTTTCTTTTCCATCCATCCCTCTGGGTTGCTGTGAAAAGACTGACCACTGTAGACACATCTGCCACAAGTCCACTGGGATTTTTTTTTAACAGTTTAAGTTTGGAAAAGGTTGCATTTTTAAAAGGCACATTTTGAGGAGTCTGATTAAAGCCTGATTAAAAACCGCCAGTAATTATTCTGTTGGTGTTTCCTCACAACTGACATCAGAGTTGGCGTTTTAATGTAAGAGGAACAGCAGATGCAGAAACAAAATTAAAGTTAGTGCATTAATAAGCCACATGTTTAACTGTTCCTCTCCTTAGTTGAGATGATGAGCTACAAGTTTAAAATATAACTATACTGCTGTCAGCATGACTGTAGTTGTGCTACATCTTTACATGTTAGGAACTGCATTTTGTTGGGTTTACAATATGATTACATACGAAGTAATAAGAAATAAATATATCATAGATAGAACTTTGTGTTGGTCCTTTGTCTGCACTGGAGGAATAACTTCCACTTGTGCTTTTTTCAGTGGACATTAATGGGACACAACAGGGCGGTCTGGTCATGTGCACAAGAACTTTTTTTTTTTCTTTTTCTCCTCAGGTGTTTTCCAACAAAAAGGGGCAGCTACTCCTGGCAGTCTCACACTCTGTAATGTTTCCAGCGGAAAGAAAAAAAAAAACGGTGCGAGAAGCTCTGGAAGCCACTTCTGTAGAAAAAAGCTCAATGGAAATGGAGGGAGAGGATGCAAGCAGCATAAATAGGTGTTCATTTGGTGGTTCCTCCATGTGATGGAGGCGAGAGATGGGAGTAGTGAGGAATAATCTGCTCACATGCTTCATGTGTGAAACTAGTGTTTCACTGGTAAAGAAATAATCCTGGTGATTCTCCATTTAGTGCCTCCTTTGTATCCCTGCACCCCCACCCATGCGCTGCTCACTTCTTCCCTGCATATATGGTTGCGTTCATCAATCCTCGCCCCTGTTCCTCCCCTCCCATCATGACCGTGACCGACGTGGTCTCTCTTCCTGGTCTCTGCGGTTGTTTATTTATTCCTTTATTTACAAAGAGATGTAAAAATCTCTTGCAGAAGTCCACCTCATCTCATCCCGTATGCTCACAGCTGGAACACACATCCACACATTGGCATAATCTCTCATCTGTGCTCATCGGCTAATAGTGAGTGCTTACAGCAAATCTCTTTAGTCTGCCGGTTATTGGAGCTAAGATTTTAATTAGGGGAGGTTTTAAAGCGGTGCACGCTGCATTAGCATTACAACAAGGGCGTGTTTAAGGGCTATGTTCGCATGCAGATGCTGAGGCATCATCTTTACTCTCTGACATGACGGCTGTGGTAAATACAGAACAATATTACACCTGAGGCTTGTATTGTATATGGTAACGTTTCCGATTCTGCCATGCTGTATTCTTGTGTTTTTTTTTCTTCCTGGCCTTTTCGGTATACACCACTTGTTTCCTGAAATAACTCCAGAGCCGAGAACGAGGCGGTGGGACGATTGATGGCCTCGCGCCGCAGCCCGTCAGACAGGCTGGGATTATAACTTGTTTAGAATGAAGTTGTTTCGGAGAGATTTACACCTGTCTGCTGCAGTGACGCCGTCTGATCAGACGAACCCAGTGGCGTTGGTTTAAGAGAACAGAAATCTTGTTTTCAAACCTCTAAAGCTTAGTTTTTAAGGATGTTTAATGAAAAATATTAACGACTTTAGATTTCTCTGCTTTCATGCTTTATGTAAAAACAAAGTTAATTGGTTAAATGAACAGTTGCAACAACAAGAGCTCAGAATATGAACTAATTTACAGGTCTTGTACCATTTGAGTTATAATCTCAATCTAAAGTGTTTTGCTGATGACTAACGCTCTCTATAACCATGCATGATAAGCCACGGCACTTTCTAATCACAGCAAGAGGAAACATCTATTTTTGATATTCTGATAATTTTATTTCAAGTTTAATTTTGTAGACAAAAACATAAATGTTTTTCACTGATTTATTGATCAGCTTTGTTGCCTGGAACTAAAAAGTTTAAATGATCTCACTCTGAGCTTTTTTTTTTCTCCCTCCACCTTCTGATTTCTACCTTCTCTTCTACCTGCGGCCTCATCGCTCTCTGACCGTGTGTCTGTGCACTCCAGTATCCCTGTATGTCTGCCTGTGTACTGTAGCTGTGCTCTGTGCTGCGCTTTGAATATGAAATAGGACAGCTAGCATCTGCACTGCAGCCGTCCCGCCCAGGCCTTACACCCTGTGCCCCGCTGCACACTACAGCTGGTCAGCTTGCAAAAACACAGGAGAAAAACAGCTGGACTGTTTTGTTTTTGTTTTTTCCTGAGCATATATCCTATCATTTTCTAGTTTCAAAAACAAACATGGTAAATACTGTCAGTACGCACTGTTAAAAATGCCTTTATTATAGCAAACCTTGGTATCAGCATGATATATTTAAATAGATTTATATAAAACTGTTATTAATCAGTTCTTGAATGGATGAAATTAGCTACACTATCAAATATAGATCAATATTCAGAAGAAACTGAATTAAGATAAACAGATATTTTGTTTTTTTGTCTTCAAAATAGTTTAATTTTCAAATTCTTTAAGCTATTGTGGCAAATATTCATGGATTCTTTAGTGACATTGTTTCCTTGTTGGAATAAAAATATTGAATACATTTATAGCCTTGTCACTATCTGAGGTTTGACTGCAGTAAACCTGTGACTGAAAATACATGAATACATGCACATCAGCTAATGTTGTGCTGTGTTCTAACTTTTTAAATGTCTTTTCTGCAAATATTTTAACAATTGTTGACAGTTTGGTGACAAATAATTGTCATTTTTCTGTTGGAATGAAAACAGATCCGTTTATCATTCCAAATAAAATTTTGAGAACCACATTGAAATTAGAAATTTAGATTTAATTTTTTTTCCCAACAATAATGATACAGAAAAGATAAAAGGTTAAAAAACCATCCCAAGAAAACATGCGTAACATGATCTAAATATGATACTTTTGTTATGTTAAAGGGTTTTATGTAATGAGGGTTTTTTTTCTGTAATGAAAAACATATCCTGGTCTTAAAAAATGTCCTCATATTTTCCCATATTTATTCTATCTTTTCACATAATTGTCTCAGCCTCCATGTTTTCTTGCCTTTATCTGACCATTTTTTTTAAAAAGCTATTACATAATTTGATTATTTCCTGTCATATTTCCGTTACATCGTTTAATAGGCCATTGGGCTTGGTATTTAAGCTCTAATGTCAAGCGAAGCTACAGCGTGTCCTTTTATAGGTTAATCTAAATAGCACTGCATTAACAGCCAGTCTGGTATCCCTGAGTCCTCAGAACAGAGTGAACTTAAAGCCCCTGAAATGTAAGACAGCCAAGAAGGACAGAGCGGGAGATAGATGGAGTAAGGAAAGGGGAATCTTAAACAACTATTCCTCTGATAACTATTCCCTCTCTGCGAGATCATACAGAAAAAAATGTTCTTAAATATAATCTGGCCTCATTACCTTTTTTTTTTTTTTTTTTTTTTGGTACTGTTACTGGGTAAAATTCAGTAAGCTGTTTAAAACTCATTAAATTGGAAGTGCAAGAGCTGTAATAAGTTATTTTATATCTAATAACATTTTCCTTCTTCCAGATCTCGGTGATTTAGTCAGGCTCTATTTCTTTTTTTAAGCCGTTTGCAGCCTAATGATTGGAGTGAACAACAAGTAGAAGTAGATGGGAACCTTTACAGGCTAAATGCTCAGTGAATTCATGGTGTTGTTTGGGTAAGCTGTGAAGATCCATCAGCTCTATAAATCCCAGTTCTGTCAGTCAGGTGTAAGACTTATTATGTCCTAATCAAACTGTTTGATGCCTTCAAGGCCTGATGAATTATGGCCGCCTGGACCTGACAGCCACCTCCACATGATGTGGAGTTTTGTAACCTAACCAAGGCTTCCTCGTCTGTTTGTGTGAGCGTGTGACTGATGGCTTCCTGGCTGTGTGTAGAGGAATCATGGAGGCGGTGATGCAGGTGCCTCAGTCTGCAGATGGATGTTTATCTGCTGCCTTCTCTCCATCATTCCTCTGCTGTCAATGAACTGTCCAGTCAGCGAAAACTTGTGAGACCTATTCATGGGTTTTTGGTTGGAGAGAAAATCTGCATCTGCTTGGTGTTTCATGCTCCACTCTGGACATTAGGAAAAGTGCAGTGATGAAGCTGGGACTGGTGGTGGGACAAAATAAAGGTGAGGAGAGAGAGAGTAAGGTGTTGCAGTAAAAGTGTTGCTGTATGATGGGTTTTAGGAAGCAAGTTGAAGCTTTAGGAGAGTTTCAGCTGAGCGAGTGGTATAGAATGAAGCTTAAAACAACAACGGGAAGAGTGTTTATTTATGATGAAATCCAAGACACAAAAGGAGTAGAGAATAAAAAAATAAATAAATGAAAATGTCTGTTGGGGAGCATTCAGCTAATTACTGCAGACGGTCCATGTCTGGATTGATTTCCATGGTAACAGGATGGGCCAGCAGGGCCGGCCAGCAGAGAAGACGACTGATACAAGAAAAATCAATGAACAGAAACACAAAGCAGGGTGCAGGGATAACTTTATTTAGCCACGTTTATCTCCTGTGTTCATAAATGTTGCTCATATTTGACCTAAAGTCATTTAAGCTTTCAAAATAAAGGCACAGCTTTGGAACCAAAGGACTAGTTATGTATAATTATCTGAAAGACAGTTCATTTTAAATATAATGCCATGATATATTTTATTTATAGAGCCAGTCATACACACAGTCTAAAGGGTTTTCTTTGCTAAAGACAATTTGACACCACTGTGGGAGCAAAGCTGGGAACAGGAAGAACTAATTAGTAAGAAGCTGAGAAAGGTGACACTAAAAAAACACAGCCGTGTTCATAATGATGAGGAAAACCCAGAGGTGGAAAAAAACCATTTATCAGCAGAAAATAATGAAAAAAAAATCCTAATAAATTAATTGATGAAACAGTATAATTAATGTCAAGTATTCCTTTATTGCAAATGTCTTATAAAAATGTTAATTAAAATCAGTAATAGGACAAAATAAAGTTGTAAAATGTATCAAATTACTTATTTCAAGAAAAAATACAAAGTTGATGACAATTAACTGAGAGTTAAAATATGAACAATCATCTGTCAAACTGAAAAGAGGCATCACTGGTTTGATTTTTACAAACTTCAATGTCAGTTGGCTGTTTTACTAATGTATTTACTACACATTTGCAACTTAAATTTATCATTCTTACATATTTTCATAATAGTGTTTGAGATTCTAACCTCCTGCACTGATAAACTATGAAATGAGACCTAACATCTGTCTGTTTAGTTGTCATTCATCATCTAATTCTGGCCTTGCAAACTCTACCTTCTATAAAACATCACGATATACCAAACATTTTTTGATTTATATATATATATATATATATCTATATATATATATATATATATATATATATATATGTGTATATATATGTATGTGTGTGTGTGTGTGTGTGTGTGTGTGTATTTGTTTTGTTTTTACTCGTATTAAGATGAGCTGCCCCGGTCTCTGTTTATTTTAACAACAGACATGCTCTTGTAGATCCTCTGCAGTGTTTGTTTCAAAACAGTTTTGGCGCCAAATAGCCGACATAGTTTGTATTTTTTAAACACAGGTAAAGGTTAATTGTCTTTCCTCTCTGCTGGTTATTATACACAGCTGACTGTCGGCTCACAGGAACAGGTGAGGGGATCCAGAGAGCTTCTCCCTTAGAAAACTGGACATTTTAAAAATTTATTTATTTACTTCTTTCATTTACTCGAGTTTAAATGACAAATACCAATGATAAAGATTGCTGTGGCTTTTAAATCTGTGATATCATGAAACCATGAGCTGGTCATAATTTGTAACTCTAATAAAGATACCAGGTGAAATAAGGGCATTCAGAGAGTTTCTATTTTAGTTTATCGCTATAAACACAGTTTATAAGAAGATAAAATATTCCTCCCTCCCATTATTCAAATAATAGTCATTTTTTTTATAGTTAATGTTAAAATCTCTTAAAACTATTGACCATCGATTAAATAGATTTTAACAGAGCCTCATTATATAGAATGACCGATTTTATAATGAGAACCAAAGTCATTACAGATAGATGTGATGATTTAATTTATAAATACCACAAGCGTCCCACAGACTCATTTTAATGGCCTATAAAAAAAAAACAGCTTTTGACAATAAAATCCAAGGATGTTTTAGTTCTTTTCTAAACTGATTCAATGTCCAGTTCTTAATAAATTACTTAATGTCACTGTGTTATGTAGAGGAACCACAGGACATGTTGGTATAGGTGTGGAAATACTTAGCCGGGTGGGAAGAGGGGGTAATTTTATTTTTCTCGATTGGTTTGATTAGTGAATTGTAAGAGCCAAGCTTTGCTCTGTATTAAACCAGTTGAGGTGTCGGTAACCAGTAACATCCAGGCCATTCAGGCAGCAGGCTGGACACCCTTTAAAACAACAGAAAACTTTATGTCTGAGTGTTCTTCCCTTAAACAACCCACAGTGACATGATCGTATCTTGGAATGCGTCCAAAACATGAACATATTCAAAAACAAAACATATTCAGTCCTGCGTACACGTCATCAGCTCCATAAAGGTCCTTTCCAAATGCTTGCCGTTTGGGATTTGAGATGTTGGTGCGTTTCCCATGGCAGGTGACGCAAAGAATCCTCCGCCTAAGCGCGTGTGCGTCTGTTGATTCAAGTTTGCATCATGAAGGTGTTTCTGATGGTATCGCTTTCCGCCTCCTGGTGATCCGTGTGTTTCTGTTTACGCTCCTCCTCCGTATCTCTCCTCAACCGTCAACCGTCTTGGGGCAAATGTCTTACCTCAGATCACTCCGAGACTTTACAGCAAAGCTTTTGAAGCTCAGGACTCCCACCGTGGCCAAATATAGTAAATGGTGGATCCAGCTGTGTGTGTATGTGTGTGTTTTGTTTTTTTTTAAAAAAAAGGGAATTGGGAAGGGAGGGGGGGTGCATGTTGGATGAACATGTACATACATGTGTTCTCCTGAGTAAATGACTCTTGGGTAAAAAGAAAGGAGGGGAAAAAAATCCTGTTTGTTATTGTTCCAGGCAGCCTTACCTTGAGACGGCGTTGCCGATTAATGTGGAAGTTTTGCGCGTTTAAGAGCAGGAAGTGTCGCCGTGTATAACAGCGTACGATTGGCTGTTTGGCTTCCCTCACTCTCCTTCCTCTGGTAGAGAGCACGGTCAAATGGAAGGTAAACACAACATGCCTTTGATCGGGTTTACGTTTAAAGCCCTTCCTGGAACAGACTCTGTGTGTGTTTGCAGGGGAAAAGGTGAGCGTGTTATGAAATGAAACACTGAGGTTTAGTGTACATTCGTTTGTATTTGGCTTAAGAAAGGATAATCTATCCAGGATGCTACAGCCGCCGCCGCCTCTTGTTGTTGAAGTGCAACAAAAATATCTCCTGCATCCAAATATCCATCCATACGTCTCTCCCTCCTCTATCCTGCCAGCCTGCATGAAAACAAACACGGCGGTGTATGAATGAAAGTGGGAGGGGCTGCGTGGCCTAGAAAGGCAAGGAGATAGAGCAGCAGATAGTGGTGCAGGGTGAGGCGGTGGTGAGGAAGAGGAGGAGGAGGGGATGAATGAACGAGTGAGCTGACTGGAGCATGTTTGGCAGAGCAGCTAGCTTGTGTAGCCTGATGTAACCGTGAGCAGAATTGGGAATAATCCTGCAGCAGTACTGGCATTATTAGGCCTGGTTTGGTCTGATAACCTTAAAGCAGAAACACCACCATCTTCCCACTGACTTTATTGCTCTGGTATCTGATTGTTTGAAATGCAGCTTTCTTTTATCCTTCAAACTTCCAAAAATTAGCTAATAAAATGCTTCAGGAAAAAAAATGGAAAGCATTTTATCAGCTAAACAAAAAACACGATGTTTGTTTTATATAATTTCTGCGAGAACTTTAATCAAATGATGATCAAATTGCCAGAAAGAAGAAACTGAACCACAATGAATGTATGCGATTATCTAAAACGAAAACAAGCAGAACATTGTCACTGCTAACATATTGCATATGGATATCAGTGTTTTACTTCCTTGCTGTTTGAATGTCGTAGTTATATATAAACTTTTTGTATTTTTTGGGCACACTGAATGGACTCTTGATGGATACTTTTAGTGATTCACAAAAAGTGGTTGTAGTAGTATTTAAATTTCATGATTTTACTACATCACTTGATTACATTAATTAGTAAAATAAGGATAATTCCAAGATTGTGCTTTATAGGTTGATTTGAATCGTCCCACACATAGAGATCAGGACGTCAGTGGTCACAGTTGCTTTCAGTCACGGACGATTTGTGATAAATGTTTTTATTATTCATAAATAATTAAATAATATGAGTTTCTTAATTTAAAAATCAAGCACCGAACTCTGGAGGGGAAAAGAAGAGGGCATCTAAAGGTGTTTGGGACACTCTACCAGAAAGTAAACGGTATCAAAACTTCTAATTTGAATCTAACTCTAACTCAATGTCATGCTGTTTATATTGTTAAAAGGAGATGCTGAGATTATTGTTACTTCTTCCCAAATTTGATAGTTTTTAAGTATTTCTAGTCATTTATAAAGAAAAAAATGCTGATAGTGTGAAACCATCATATCGGTTTCAACATCCCTGTATTACAATCATAATGAAAAGGTAAAGATTATTATTATAATATGAATAATCTCTTATTTCCATTACCTTTTATATCAGTTGAAATAAAATAATCCTTATTAGATGTACATAAAATGATACTAATGGGGAGTTAGGAAGACTGTTACACTTTGCAGCACTTGGTTTATAAATAACAGCGGTGTCCATGATGTGATATAAGAATAATAATAATCCAGTGTGCAAAGAATCAAAGTGTCCAGTAATCCAGGCTGTTCTTATTGGTCAATGTGCTGCACAAGTAAAAACAAAATGAATAGAAATAACAAAACTTGAATCTTTTATTATAATTGAATTGAACCTTATTTAATTTCAGCATTAAAGAGCATCTTGTAGGTGTGATTATTATTTTTTTTTTCCTCGCTCCTGCTGGTCCTCAGAAACACGGACTGTGGATTTATCTTTCCTGACATGTTTGGCTCCTTAGCTGCATTTGTTCCCCCCTCCCATCTGCCCCAGCAGGACCAGGGTTAAACCTGGGCGGCTCTCTTCCCCCAACATGGAAAAGGCCACAGAACAGTTGCCTCCCCCAGCCAGTGAACACATTGGCTGAAGCTGAGGGTGGATCTGGAGCTGGAGTGGATTTCCGGCACGGATCCTGGATCTGGAGCGGTACGGGGGAAGGCCCCTCCCCGCTCTGTTACGTGACGCTGTGGTTGCAGCACGTAAGCACACAAAACTGCCGACAGATGAGAGAGGGGGAGGGCAGAGGGAGCTGAGGGAGCGATATATATATTTTTTTCAGTGTGCTGCGCTCCATCTGATTTACAGCTCATAGTAAACGAATAGTAGAGGAGCGACCCCTGCATGAACTACCCCAAAGACTCAACATGGTGTGATTTATTTTTTTTTTCTCCCACATTGTCCTTCTCCTCAACGTTGCTCTTCTTTACCCTCATTATCCCACCAGTTCTCTGCTTCCTCGCCTGCAGCAGCCCCGTCGCCTCTTTACTCAGGCAGTACAATGGGCAGCCTTCCAATGCAGAGAGAGGGGGTCCTCACCATATCTTAGGCAATGAGGGATCACGTGAAGCCCTCACAAACAGTGACACCTGCTGCTATTTTCACTTCCTCATGACGGCTCTTATAATTCTTCTTAAACTATATATAAAAAACTGCTATGTAAAATGAGTTATTTAGATATATCAGCGTCTTAAAAACAAAAACAAAAAAACAAAAAAAAAACAATTCCCAATTTCTACTTTCTGCTGACATGTTTGGGTTCTGTTGCTGACATCGAGGCTGGTAGCGTCATGTGATTAAGGAAGGAGGCTCTGCTGGAGATCAGAGTAGAAACAAATATTTATTCTTTGGGAGGAAAACATCCCGCAGACATTTTTTGTTGTTGTTTTTATAAAAAATAGTTCTGCTTTAATCTCTGTTTTAGATTGAGTAATCTACATTCCTTCGCAGAAGTATTCATACCTCTTAAAGTTTGTGAAGTTATAGCACTACTACAAACTTAAATACGGCAGGACACCATTTTCAAAGAGACAATCTAGAGGGTTAGAAAAAAGCTGGAGATGCTGCAGAGATCTAGAGCTCAGGTGGGAAAATGTTTTATTTTTTGTTTTTAAGAAGAACGGGCAAAGTTTTGCACCTAAATGCTACCCACTAAGCTGGTAGCTCTATAAGGAAATAACATTGGAGATCTGAGTACAAATAAATGCCATAGTTTTTTAAGTTTAAGTTGTTAGTTTCCTCGCAATTCAAAATCACATCTCTTTGCAGTCACCTTTTTTTATAATTGAAAGAAAAAAAAGATTATGAAAAGCTCAGTTGTCTCCCAGAAGGGAAGGAAACACCACTTATGTCAGATGATTTGACAATCAGCCTCAGACTAATTTCTCTTTGGTGAAATAAAAGCTGACATTAACCAGCAACACATAATCTTCAGGCTTTCAAAGCTATTCAGGTTGTTTCCATGGTGCTGCAGACTGCTGCTGTTGACTATCGAATGTAAACTGTGGTCACTAAATCTCTCTGTGAAAGCCAAAACGGCAGCAGTGTTGGTGTGGTTAAATCTTTGAGGCAGTTTATAGCTGCAGCATTTCTGTTGGTTTTGTTTTGTTTTATTTCTGACTACTGAGCTTCTGTACAATATCTGAGAGATTTTAACAGTTCAGTGATCAACGTTATACTTCTAAAGTCCTGTTTAGATACAGAAGCTCTGTTAATGAAGGTAGATTTGTAAAAATGAGCCAATGAGAGCTTTTATTGCAGTTTAATGTCAGTCCCTGCAGGAGTAAGATCTGGGGCATTTCTGAGAGATGGGCTTTGGATATTTTCTTCTAATTGCTCAAGTATAAAATAAGCATCTGTTTCTCTGATTGTTTCCTGAAGCTACAATAAGCACGATCTAGACCTTACTGTGTGGCTTGATATTAACCATCTTCTTCATTTCTGTCTTCTCTCCTCAGCATGCGATAACTGTAAAAACGGCGCATGCAGCAGTAAGGGCCAGTGCTGCCATGACCAGTGCCTGGGGGGCTGTTTGGAGCCGGGGAACGCCACCAGCTGCGTGGCCTGCAGGAACCTCCAGCATGGAAATGTGTGTGTGGACAAATGCCCTCCTGGATACTACGTCTTCCAAGGCTGGCGCTGCGTCAGCTTCTCTTTCTGCCAGGTTCGTAAACAGCCAAAACTTCTATAACCCAAATCCCATTATTGAGATGTTGTGATTTGTCTTAGGTCCAGCTGTTTTAAGCACTTATAAGTTGGTGCTTCAGCTGTCAGAGACATTCAGTTTGTGGGACCTCTGATGGAAATAGTCAATAACTCAACATTTAAAGCAACTCTGAATTGAAACATGTCCTATTAGAGAACCACTTGTATCTTATTCCTTTTCTATTTTTTTCACACTTCATCTTGGACTTTTCCTCTTCTGAGTGAGTCGGGGTTACTGATTCACCCAGCTCCTTGCCTTGTTTAGTCATTGCACAATATATTGCCTCCGGTCACTTGGTCTTGTTATGGTTAACAGTGCTTTGTTTACTAATAAATACAAAAACAAACAAACAGTAGAGCCAGCATGATGGGATAATGGAAATGGAAGATCTTTGCATGTAACCCGGGAGAGCTACTAGTATGGAAAGTTAAACGTGGCAAACCCTGGTCCAGGTTGGATTAGCCCACGTTTAAGTTTTTAATGCCTACCTTATTCAAAGGTGGTTCTAATGACAAAAAGAGTCAAATGTTTCATTCTGCATTTTTACAATGATTGAAGTTTTCATAAATCTTGAAACATATATTTTGTTTATATTTTAAAATTTTTAGGTGTTAAATTATCCCGGTCACGTTTGAGCTTGTGTTTTAAATGTGAAACTAAAAAGGATTTAATGTGTTCTAAATTCGTGAAACAAAAAGCTATCTCTGAGGGAGATGCTAACGTTAGCATCGTTAGCGGCTAACAGTCAGCTGCTGTTTTCCCACAGAATTTACAAATGCTTTGTATCTTGTCTCTCACCTTTGACACTGTTTGTTTCCCACCAACAACCAACTTCCTCTTTCTTCAACACTTCTTTTAAATTTTTTATTTACACAACCGTTTTCAACCGGTTAGCATTTCTTAGTGGACTCATCCAATGAATCAGGGCAGCTGGAGTTGTACTTCGTTTCTTATTTCATAATAAGCGTGTCAAGCATTTAGAAAATTAAAAAAAAACATTAAGACTATAACTGGATGGGGCTGAAATGTTCTGAAGCTGCATTTTCTTTGGTTCTTACAATAAAAAGGCAGAAAGCCGGATCATATCAGCCACACACAATAATAAAATAGTTCCTCAGTGTTCCGTTTGAAGCTCAGACATTTAATTTGGTGAAAGTGAACAACATGGTAGAAACAGAAGAGCTCAGATGAAGATTGTAGCAGCTTATAGGCCCAGTAAGGGATTAATAGAGGAGTTTTAAATCAGCCCTCCTGCTGTAAAGAGGTGGAAGATGGCAAACTAGCTGTCCAAGAAAGTTTACTCTCAAAGAGGGTTGATTGATGAAGAATCTGTCTCCAAAAATCTTTAAATGTTATTTGCTTTTGTGCTTACCTCAAAGTTCCTAACCAGACCTTGTTCTTGCTCCAGTACCTTTAGATTCAGAACAGTTAGTCATCATATCATAAATGCATTGCTCTGAAATGTTAGGTTTTAGCAGGGAAATAAGTAGCAGCAGGTAATCTGTTGCCGTAGAAGTCTGTTTATAAGACATACGTTTCAGAAGAGGGTGATTATAAAACATACAGGCCATAGGTTCATATGGAAAAGTCTGTAAATGACGACAGATGAGTGTTTTAGGAGGAGTTTTACATTTTTTATGAAAGGAAAAGTGGTTTTCTGTCACTTTGATGAAGGGGTGAGCTTTTCTACACTTAACCTTTAACAGCAAAATCATGTTTAAAAAAAAAGAGGAAATATAAGGAAAAGGCAGAAATCCCCCCCCTGCTGGTTGATGGCGCTATTTGGAATAATTTATGTGCAGCAAATATACTGGAGAACATAAAGCAGGCCACAAGATTCACAAGAAGTCCTCCAACCCCCAATATGTATTACTGTTGGTATGAATGTATATGTCTGTACAATCAGGAAAATTCAACAGCATTAAGTGTGATTGGAAATGTTGCAAACAGGAAAAATATTTGTTCCTTAGGAAAACCAAAGGATACAAAAAAAATAATAATCTGAACTCGAGAAGAGAAGAGAAGAGAAGTTTGTCTTAAAGTGAGTAAAGTGAAACGCAGGACTTGGCTATCTCCCAATAACAGAACATCCTTGACTTTTTGTCTTTACACAATCAACCGTTAAACAATCCAAACATCCCTTTCACCAGAAATGTGGATGAGGTAAGCTCATTCCTTTTTTTGTGTCTGCTTTTTCTTGATATGCAGGACCTTCATTACCAGTGTAAGAAATCTAAAGATGTGGATGCCAGCTGCCACGAGTACGTCATCCACAACGGGACCTGCATTCAGGAGTGTCCTTCTGGATACAGCAGCAATTCAACAACGTAAGTCTGGGTCACCAGTGACACACATACAAACAAGCCACCATCAACAAATGTGCTGTGGTTTGAGAAGGCCATAATATTTGTAGACAAATGTATAAATACACCCCTGAGTAGAGAGATCTTTTATCTTTCTATAAAGGCCTAATTTTCTCTTCTTTCCAGGAATTAAATCTTTCATTTCCCCATCAAAAAAACTAATGTTAGTCTTTAGGCTGGTGTTTGGTTAATGACGAAAGTATCTAATGTTGATTGCCTTTGGTAGTAACCTGTTAGAAAAGAGCAGCTTGTATCAAAGTGAATGTCTAAAAGTTTTCACATTCCAGCTAAAAGTCGCTTTTATGAGTCACAAAACACACAGCATACCATCTGACTTAACAAACCGTAGTATTAGACTGAGAACACCCAATATGGAGTTTCTGCTCAAAGCTTTACGTCTCAGGAAGTTCTCTCAACTGATCTGCTGCAAATAACACCCGCCATTATTTCCAGGGGTTTCTGTTTATTGTTTCCACTGGTTTCAAATGTTCGGTCCTTATCTAATGAGCTGCATTTCAACTTCTTTATATTCTTTTTTTTAAACGTAATGCAAAAAAATTCTGAAAAGATTTTTGTATTTTGTTTACAGGTTTAAAAATATTTGGATTCAACCCTTGTTGTTTTCTTTGAAAATCTATGGCTGGTTTATATGTGTAAAAACGAAGTAACACATGTATGCATATACAGTACATCTTCTACATTATTTTTTTTTACTATTTACTCCCATTCATGATTCACTTTCTGAACACCCTAAAATTGCAGTTTAATTTTTGTTATGCCTTTGTGGATATTCAGAGCCTTGACCTTTATTTTTTTTCTGTTTTTTACTTGGTAAATAATCACATTAGCATATAAAGAGTAGAGGAAAAAATAACTGTGTGCTTAAACTTAACTTTACTAAGTAGTTGAAATTTCAAAAAGTGCATGATCATTTGTTATAAAGGTGGAAGACTGTACCTGATCATGGCTTTTAATAAAAATATATATATTTGGAAATGATAAAAAAAGAAATTATGCCAATATTTCTGATGTGTCAAAAGGTAAACTGTTAAAAGTAGAGATATTATTTGCTGCTTAATCATTGAATTGTTTGGGTCTTAGAATAGTATGGAGTTAATAAAAAGTAATGCAGTTGGTCATGGAATCAGCTGGGAGATTTATTGATGAATAAAACTTGGTGTTATCAGCACAGCCAGGCAAGGTATGTTTATTTGTATTATTTGGTCTTTACATGAAATAAACAAAAGAAGAGAAGAAACAGGAAGGCAAATAAACATTAAAAACATGCATAAAACAGTCGGACCACAACCTCAAGCTAAGAATACCTTAGTTAACAGTTTACCTTCAACAGTCAAAGGCAGCTCTGAACAAACACTTAGGGAAATTATTACTGTTATTTCACCTGAAGGAATTGTGAAAGGGTGAAAATAAAACTGGACTGAGACCAGAACCTTGTGGGACACCTGAACAGAGTGTTAAATGTGGAAGACGCATCACGTTAATACTGGTAAATCCCTGCAGGTCGATGGTGTTAACAGCAGCAAAGCTACCATTGACTCGTTTTATGATGCAACGAGAAGGTTATTTGATTTTCTGATAGACACGCTCTGTGCTATTAAGGTGTTGTAACGCTAACTGAAAATCTTCTTAGAGGGTGTTTTATATAGATTACCTTTTAAGGGGTTAAAATACATTTCCTCACTCAGCTCAAAAAACAATAAGAATACCTTTATTGAGATTGCTTTTCTATTTTTGTATACAGATCATATTTTCAAATACATTCGAGTCGTGGATCAGCCAGATTTTGTTTAATATTACCTGTAGGGATGGCGGCAATTATTTCTTGATGAAATTATGCTTTTGTTGTTAAACTGAATAAGCTTTGATGATCTATCGCTGTGCTGTTTCTTTGGTCTGATTGGGTGTTTCTTAAGGTTGGTTCAGATGATGTGATTTATTATGGGAATTTTGAGCTTCATAAACACATTTTACTCCACTAGAAAATTTTTGTTCTTGTGCTTAAAGCGACTTGAGTAGAATGTGTCAGAGAAGTGGAACATGCAGGGAAAGATTCCTGTCAAAGACCCGCAAAGGGAGGCCCTCGTCTTCCTGCGGGGTGTCACTAACGCAAAAGCAGCCTCAACATCTGTTACACCTGGTCCTTTTCAGCTCACAGTTTCAGCTGCTTGCCAGTGATCAAGAGCACAACCTCTTTTGGCATTCTTGCTTGTTGTAAAGGAGCGTGGAGGAAAATCACTGACGTACTTCTGTAGCCTCACTGGCTCTTGCTAAAGTAGGGAGATGCGTGTTTGTTTTGAAGCCAAGTATGTGTTTTGGAAACCACTCCTGTTTACACGCTCACTAAACGCATACATGAGGCTTGAGCAACAAGTATAACATACTTTCCAGCAGGAGGAATGAAATATTTATGCGACTAAATCATTAATGCGCTCTATCGCACGAGGCGACAGTAACACCAACTGGAGAAGAAGAAGATCAATAGGAAAAGTTGCGGACAGCAACAAAGCTTTTGAGTCTGCAACACATGAAGCTAAATCTGAAGAAATGTTTTGATACCTTTTTATATATTTCAGTAGTTTGCATTAGTTACCTTTGAACATATAGATTTTTTTCAATTCATATTTAAATAATTAAATATTTAAACATTTTAAATAGCAATTAAATGTGAGTACAGCACATATTAATAAACTATCCCCTTCAAATGTTGACCTCTGTGTCTTGTAGGTCACTGCATGGATCAAATATAAATTGGGCTGCAGGCACAGTGTCTGCTCAGCATTTGGTTGGGTTAGGAGGGTTTCCTGCTCAACAAGACATCAGCTATGAAATTAGTGAGAAATAACTCCGCCTAATATTTCCTCTTGGCATCAGAGAAGGTGTAATTTGTACTTTCTTTTGGAAAGCGTAGAGACCCTTACACGACCAGTAGGTGGCGGTATACTTGATTTTAATGGCACCAGAATCCAAGACAAATGAATTTGACCGTTTGTAGTTAATAAAGTTTAGAGAGCTTCATCAGAAAATTAACCACTGGAACAAAAGAAAGTCACATTAAACAGGAGGACATTTCAAGAGAATTAAAGTGAAATTGAAGTATTGCATGATGTGTTAAAATGTGAGTTTACAACAGATAACATGCGAGAAGCTATTAAAATCAATCTCTGGGAAAGCGACACTAAACAGTGTTTTCTTTCCTGATTTGATAGAAAACAAGAGTTGCTGATGATCTCAAGTTCTCGTGGAGAGTGTTCCAGATCTGATCAAATCAAATTGCTGCCTCCTATTGTTCACGCTTAACAAGTATCTGAACACATGGTTCATACCTGGAGAGTTATGACAAGTAAAGAGACGTTTACAATAATCCATTCTGCTAAAAATTAAAGGATAAAAAGGATTTTTTTAAGCCCTGTTTGCACAGAAAAATCTTTATTTTAGTCAGATTTTAGGAATAGACTCTAATGCACAATGACAGCTATTGGTTCATTAAAATGATCTCAGTGCAAATCTCCCACTTTGTGTTGTTAGGAATAAAACAATCAAGTTTTTCTTTGCTGTATTAAGCTGGAAGATATTCTTATTTCCACGTATTGATAATGACGCAGTGTCTGTGAGGAACTGTTCTCATGATGTGAAACAGATATAAAGCTGTGTTCATCAGAACACATGGTGAGATGTGTTGTAAACACTCCATAATCTGAGCTAAGAGGAGAATGTGAATATTAAATATTTGTGATCCAATAACAGAGCCTTGAGGAACCCCACAAATGATCTTTGTTTTCTCTATTTGTAGTTGCCCAAGTCATCCCAGCCTACCATTAAGCACTTGAATAATCTAACATGTTATCAGATAATCAATTTTTCCAGAACATATCCGTTATTTTTGATTAGGTGCAATGAATTCAACACCGAGATCCGATAAAACCAGGTGAGGCAGGATGGGATGTCTGATCAGCTTTCATTTTTAATGATAATAAAAAAAAATGATATTGTTGTGGATGAGATGAGAATAATCAGTATTAGAAGTTGATTAAGAAAAACGTGAGTTAGGTTTTGCATAAGGCCTACATAGTTCACTAAAACTGAGTATCCAAACCAAGGTTAACAAAATATAATGATCTTCTAAATTGAGTCCATTATTTAAAAAAAAAAAACCCTATTGCGATCAGCAGTGCATCTAACCGTTAAACTGGGCCACGTAGACACGGTTTCTGATGTATAACCCATGTGCATCATAGCATTTCAAAACTGGAACATGCAGTTCCTCTGAGCATTTAAACAAAGATGGATAACGCTGTACCATTCTCAGCTTTACATTTAGTGTTCAACATATGGTTTAAATTGAACCAGCTTTCCTGGCTCAGAGCATCAGTGTCCTCAGCACATGATGGCAGTGAGAACAGGGCTCTGTGGGAGACTTTTCTCTCCTTTCTGCCTCCTTCTTTGAACGCGTTTGATCAAGTGATGCTGAAGATTCTGAACCTTATATCAGAAACAGACGCTTTAATGTGTCAGAAACTTTTCCACAGCAGAGTTTTTTGTGTGCGCACATATAGATATCATGTGATAAGTAAGACTTTTCATCACGGCCCTGATGCAACGTCACAGCTTTGTGTTTGCTCAAATCAAAAGCAAACATCACCACAAGGGTATAAAATCACACCATTCTGGAATATTGTGTTGACTTATATTATACCCAGGAAAGTCTATGACAGCTTTAACCATAACTATAGGAGGATGCAGATTTCTGACCAATCACATGCAGATTCTGATTTTAACTTTTTTTTTTTTGAACTTCCACTATCAGTTCGTGTAAGATCACACAACACTTCAATATTTCAATGTTATCATACTGAAAAACATTAAACAATACCCTTGAAACAATAAAAACTTCTCAAACAACTGCTCTAAATTGTAAATGCAAAGTTTAGATCATTGACAGGGTGATTTCAGACATTTACAGAGAGAGATAAGAAAGGTGGATAAGATCAATTTCACATCTAAGTAACCTATCTTCCTATATTTAATCAGGGGGTGCACCTCTAACTATAACTGCTGTGCACCATGATTAGATCTGTCAAACAGGCGTGACAAGCCAAGCTGTGATTGCTGCCAGTGTGTCTCATTTAATACTCAACCAATAAGGAATAAACTGATCAAAGATTTGCATCACTGCCATCCATCCATCCGAACTGAGGGTTTCTCCAAGTTTTATGTTTAACCTTTGCATGTTTAGGATGTTTTTTCATATTGTTTTTTTTGTTTGTTTTTTTATTCGTACAAAAGGATTAGAAGTTTAATGAGAGCTCTGCTTGAGAACCTTGCAATCCCTCATCGTTGGCTGCTTCAGTCCAATTCCCAGTAATTAAAAAAATACAATAAACGTTACCGAAAATATCAACCATCAGAAGACATTAAATACATATAATAACTTTATTCTTTAAGCCTTTGGAGGTTAGGTGTTGCGATGAGGTTAAATGTTTTATCTTTTTTTATTATTTATTAGAATTAGTTTCCTAGTTTTGTTTCACTCATTATACATATACCTCTCTCTACTATATGAAACAACTTTACTCCTCTTTTTTTTGGACATTTGGTGTGGTTCTGTCAGGGTTGGGCCCAAACCAAAACCCTAGCGTCAGCTGCAGGCCGCTGCTCTAGATGGTTCCAACAGACCCCGGAGTCCGAGTCACAGAGTTCAGATAAACACTGTCCCTTTAAGAGCTGCCCTTGGAGCACCGGCCTGTCTGCCTGTGTGTCTGTGTTTTCGGTACAACAGCCCAAAACATTCTCCTTTTTCTGCGCTGCAACTAGAGCGTTACGCTGGAGAGACAGAATATATGTTTTTCTTCCCCTTGTGTGGAGGCGCAGAAAGACAACAAATCCTTCAGTTTGTCTTATTATTCATTGTTTTGAAGCACTCGTTACTGCTGGTTTTCCGCTCTGTCGAAATGATAAAGATAAACAATGATTGGTAGGAATTCTGTAAGAGTTTTTAGGTTACAAACACTAGATGTCATTGTAAGGACAGCATAGCAGGAAAAGGGAGAAAGTCAGTCCAGTAGAGATGACTATAATGGGAGTTTCATAAACAGAATTCAAAGCATGAAGAGATTGCAAACAGCAGCGTATGTATAGATGACATGTCCCCCCCTATGAACAACAGGACCCTTTGTATGCTTCGTTCCACATGTGCAAGGGTTTTAAAAGAGGAAACTTCACCGGCTTCTGCCTGATGTAACTGTATTCAATTTGAACTTTTGAAATCTGCCAGCCACCATAAACTCTTTAGATATGTTTTAGCAAATATAGAACATGTGATAGTCTATTATAAGATTTTACAGTAAAATCTAATTATCTTAAACAAGCTCTTATCCATCCAAAGACATCACAAATAAAAATTAACTTACTGAACTTCATGTCCTAGGTGGACATTTTAAAGTAGGTTCCAAGCAAAACCCTTCTGGTTTGAACAGTGTTGGCATTAAATGGAATAAAAAGATGGCTTTAGGACTCCTATTGAGGGGATTTTGAATGATGCAGCTCTAGTTTGTGAATGAAGCACCAGGTCTTCTCTTTAGATGTGCCTTTTGTGAATGAATTTCCTAAGAGGCACTATCAAGGCCTCTTTGCTGTGTCTGAGAGAAATTTCGTGCAGCAACGCACGCTTTGCTGTGGGAGAGGACGTCACAGAACGAGCAGAGACAAAGCAGCCCCTTTAGGGAGCTGCGGCTGCGTTGTTTGGGTTTGTCTGTGATTATGCTCTCTTTGATCATTCGAATCGGTCGCCTCGGTGCAAATAAACATCAAGGAGGCACAGATGTGAGCGAGAGTGAGTAAAATGGTGAGTTTACAGGCTCATTATGGGGATTATCTGATTGCTTAAGAGAAACATTCACTTTTGAATTGTGATCTGATTTTTTTTTTTTCTTTTAACCAGCAGACAGGAGAGCAAAAGAAAACACTACTGAGAATTTGCTTTCATATCCACCAATGTTTCTTTTTTCTTGTTTTTTTTCTCATATTACAACCTAAAATTATGGTGTGTTTTACGGTGATTTAATGCTTTAAAGCAAAACACGCAGCATCGGGAAAAAGGGGAAAAAAAAGGGAAAAACGAAAGTTCTTGAATTTTTTTTTTACTCTTGTGTATTCAGCACATCCTTCCCCCAACAACTTAACGTTTTGTTAAGGTTTTACTTGCTTTTGCAGCTCCAATAAAGAGACTCTGTTGTTTTTTTTCAGGTTGACCTGTGAGCCTTGTGCAGGACCCTGTCCAAAAGCGTGCCAGGGAAATAAGACGATTGACTCTGTTACTTCAGCCCAGGCCTTAAGAGGATGCACTGTCATTGAGGGCAACATGGTGATCAAGATTCGAGGAGGAAGTGAGTAGATTTACCTGCTAAACCTTCTCCAACAGCTCCACGTTCTAGTTTGGATAATTGTCGCTGCCTGGCTGCATCCTCAACTGTCCCTCTGCTTACAGCTAATATTGCAGCTGAGCTGGAAGCTAGCCTGGGACAGATTGAGGTCATCAAAGGTTACCTCAGTATTCGCCGGGCCTACGCCTTGGTCTCCCTGTCCTTTTTACGAAAACTGCGTACGATTAAGGGGGAACAATTTGACTCAGAGTAAGTCTTTCTTCCACCTTTCAGTTTTTAGGTTGTTTGGGGGTTTTTTTCAACTCTGTGATTAATCACCTCACTGCTCTGCTCTGCATTTCTCCATCAGTCACTATGCATTTTATGCACTGGACAACCAGAACCTCCGCCAGCTGTGGGATTGGTCCAAGCACAACCTGACGATTGAGCGAGGCCGTACCTTCTTCCACTTCAACCCTAAGCTTTGCATGTCTGAAATCAGGAAGCTGGAGGAGGTAACGGGAACCAAGCAGCGCAACCTGAAGAACGACATTGCTGCTCGCACCAACGGAGACCAAGCATCCTGTAAGATCCTTGTAAATTACACAGCAAATCAGGTTTACCTCACTGTTATTGACACATCCAGCTCCTTAAACTCTTCTTAATTAATCTCTTTGGTATTTTATCATCTCACAGTCACTAAGACGTGGTTTTAATGTTTTAACAGGTTCTCTGTTAAATTTAGATTTGAACTTTAACTACGCCACGCTGAAATGACAATAACTGGATTCAAACCATACTGTATCTCCTTGGCTCCAGCTTTATGTTTAGTTTTTGTTCAGCTGAAAAGTCAACCTCTGCTCCAAGCTCAAGTTTTTCACACTTTGTAGCAGATTGTTTCCCTTCTGAATAGACTTGATTTATCCTCCATCTCCTCTTCTGTGGAAAATCAGCCCCTCGTTTCACCATGAGAATTGATGCAATGAGGGAGTTTTGGCATATAAGATAAACTTTGCTCTGATCTGACCGTTTTCCACATGTTGTTTTGTCTTGTATGTAGAAATACTCTTAGATGTTATTATTTACCAAAAATTGGAAAAGAAACAGCTCAAATTTCAATACATTCAGATTTAGGGTAGTTGGGTTTAAGGCAGAAGTTTGTTGTGCTGATTGTTTTAGGCATTCAAACTTTTGCTCATCCCTGACTTTTTGATCTTTTAGGTGAGATGAAGCTGTTGAACTTCACCTATATTAAGGTAAAGTCTAACATGATCATTTTGAAGTGGGAGGCGTACTGGCCGTCGGACTACAGAGACCTGCTGGGATTTATGGTTCTCTACAAAGAGGCGTAAGTGGAAGTTTTTGTTTTTTAACTAATATCGACTTTATTCTGATTTCTTTATCGATGACCTCCACATGGTTTTATATTAAAAACTGCTAATCCCATCTCTTTATTGAATACTTAACGGCAAACAAAGACCCAAGATAATAAATTGATGTAAAACCTATATTTTAATCAATAAAACTAGCATTAAAGGCTATAATCTAAATTCAAAAAAATAAAGTTAAACAGCTTGAGGTAAAAAACGGCTCCTGTCACTAACCTTTGCAGGACCATGGCTGCCATGTTGCAGCTATTCATGTATTTTTTTATTTTTTTACCAGATATTGCTAAAGTTAAGACTTTAACTTGTTTCGACATCCTGCTGATTAAGACGTAATTGAGTCAATATTTGTATGTTTAAGTTTTTTTTTCTTTTTTTTCCACATCAAATACAGCCCCTACAAGAACGTGACGGAGTTCGACGGACAGGATGCGTGTGGCTCAAACAGCTGGGTAATTGCTGATGTTGACCCGCCGCCTCGAGCCACAGATGGAAAGAAGGCAGAAGATCCAGGCTACCTCATCCGAGCATTAAAACCCTGGACCCAGTACGCCATCATGGTGAGAACCCAGCTGTCTGCGTCTGACGAGCATCAGGTTCATGGAGCCAAGAGCGAGATCATATATGTTCGCACGAACGCCTCAAGTAAGTAAATCCTACCTTGATGTTAATTTTAGATCTTTGGACTGTTTAAGATGACCTTTAAATTTAACGGGGCCAAACTTATAGATGAGACCACTGGACTTTATAGCTTTGATGAGTCATTGTGATTCAAATATGCTGCACAAACTGTAGCATAACAGCTGTGCTGCATGTGTGTCTTTTTGAAGTATTAAGCTGTTAGGGATTAGATGATGCTGATCATATGCTAAGAACAAATTGTGATACTGTCTGCTAGGAATAAAAACATGGAAAGGAACACAACGAAATTCTTTGTAAAATTCTGCACGACAATATATTTTTTCGGATGTGGCCTCCCAAAGTTGTTTTCACCCGGTACTGTTATGTTAACGGTAAATGAAATCCGTCGGCCAGGTCTTGTGTATTAAATTTAAATCCTACTGTATACAAATGGATGATGATTTTGCAATAAAACACTATTACTGCATGCCCACCCTGCCTCAAAAAGAAAACGATTCAAAGCACGACTTACATTCTTCTTTTTTCTGCTTTTTATTCTGCTAAAACACGAACCTCCCACTATTTAATACAGTCGAACTAAAATATTTTGGAGCATGTTTTAGATTAATCTGTCCGTCGTATGAATTAAGAATATTCAGATAAATCAGATGTTACCTGTATAATCCTTAGAATAATCTTACTTTTATTATTTTTTTTCTTTTGCATATTTCTGTTTTAAGACCACCTTGTGTTTCCTTTATTAATTTGGACTAAATATCTTTTTTAACTTATTTTAGGTCCTTCTGAACCTCTGGACCCCATCTCATCCTCAAACTCCTCGTCTCAGATCATCCTGAAGTGGAAGCCTCCCACCAGCCCCAACGGAAACATCACCCACTACCGAGTCGTCTGTCTTAAGCAGCCGGAGGACAGCGACCTCTACAAGTTTGATTACTGCCTACAGGGTTAGTGGAACCGAACGCATTAGCTTTTCTCCCCCCTTTTGCAAAAAATCTGCCCTCACCTCATACCCCTCCGTCCTGCCCAGGAATGAAGCTGCCGTCCCGAACCCCGACCCACATGGACAGCGAGGACGAGCAGAAGTGGAACCAAACCGAAGAGCTGAACCCAGGGGGGCGATGCTGCACCTGCCCGAAAACCAAATTCGAAATAGAGCAGCATCAAAAAGAGATAGCGTACCGCAAGACCTTTGAGGATTACCTCCATAACATCGTCTTTGAGAGCAGGTGAGATCTCCACCAGCCAGCGCCTCGGAAAACCTGCTTTGATTGTTGTGCCAAACTGACAAAGGTGTTTATTCTCCTAAATCTATTTATTTTTTTCTGCAATATTATAAACGCTCTTGCTACATGGCTTTAAATTTCAAGTCCAAGATTTCTACAATGTTGCATGATGAGAATAAAATGAGAAAAATAAAAGGATGGCAGGAAGGGAGAAAGTTTCCATCCTCTTTATTTCATCCTCACTTCTCTTCCAGACCTGGAAAAAACCTGGAAATTCCAGACATTTCAGGATTGTATAGTTACCAAAATGGACAAAATTTGGACAAAAAAAGGTGATGAAAATGAAGTGAGAAAATATCTTTTTTAATGTCATTTCAAGAATAAAAACCAGACCAACCGACCTGTTTATCATTTCATCCTGAACACAATGGTTGTCTGATCAGCTCAAATCCTTCCGACATGATCTGCGTTTCTTTTTTTTAGAGGCTTGTTTTTGTGCAGGGCAGCAATAGGTTTTTGTTTTTTTCCTTTGGGAGGTGCTGAGTGTCTGGGCTTCACCGACCCTTCCTTCTCACTGAAACAAGTTATTTTCCTGCTATCCTTATGGGGACTTTGTATTGACTTCCATTCATCTTCATGACCTATCCATTACCAGCACATACCTAACCCTAAACTAAGCCGCAACCCATGAGGACCAGGTGACATGTGCCCAAAAGAACCAGTAAGTCGCTCAAAATGTAGTATATTTCCGGGAAATTTACCGTACATTGTCGAGTGTTACACACACACACACACAGCCACACTACCCCAGGGGAGACTTTACTTTGCCCATTATCATTCATGCCAGTCAGAGGTGCAATCATGCACATTACCATTTAGAAACAGAAAAACACTCGCACTACTCCCGACTCTGGCCGAGCTCTCAGTACAAACAACAGTCCTCGTGCTTTCAAAGCCCATCAACCACATGAAGACACGGGTGTTATTCCTCCCCCTGAGTGAGAAACTTTTCAGCAGAAGCTGAGCATCAACAAGACGGCAGATTGTCTGGATTAAGGGTTCTACTTGCGTAACTATTGCAGGTGTAAAAAGGTTTCTTTCTGTGCTTTGTGCTCAAGGCATTTATTGGAAACTCTGGTCAAAATGTGTAAAAAGCCTTAAACCAAATGAATCTACGCGAGAAGAAGCTTGTTTCCATGGAAAAATTGTTACTGCTTAAGAAGTTTTTTTTCTTTTTTTACAGAATGCTACAATCAGGTTTAAAAAGTAAAAACAATGGAAGCGTTTTCAAAATGCTTTGCTTTTTTTTTTTTTTATGTTGGTCCGAGTTTCTAGCACCTTCTAATTAATAATCTGTGACTTGTGTCAGTGGTGAGATACAGGCCCATTTGTTTTAGTCACTGGCCCTCAGGTTGGAGGAGGACCCAGCAAGCACTGTGAGCTGAATGCTAAAAATGAAAAATATGCCTTTATTACTTAGCATTAAAAAGTTTTCATAACAACCATTAAATGCAATCTGCATGCCAACCATAGAGTTTGTATTGCTTTAACACTATGGATTTAATATGAATGTGCAAGGTTTTACTTCAAACTATTCCTACTGAGGGTCAGAATGTTAAAAAAAGATAAACTTAACATGTTTGATGTCGTTTGACCATTTGGTATCATTTTATAATCTGATGCCATCAACAAAACCTAAGAAATTGGTTTGCAATTAGAAAGACATTAGTTGTTTTGACCATAAAAAACATCACTCTTGAAATTTCCCTCAAATTAAAGATTTATTATTCTTAAAAACATTAAAATAAAGGTACAGTGTCCTCTCTCTCAGTTGCTGGTGGCATCGCCGGGGCTGGAGGGGATATTTGTGGCTAAATGATGTCAGACTGATTCCTTTCAAAGTTTCTTTGAGGTCAAAGGGTCAATAAATCTCTATCTTCTCATCTGCTTCTCCCATTTATGAAATACGTCTTGTAGAAAACAAAACATCTTTACCACATATTTAATTTTACAATAAATTTCCCTTTGGAATAAATAAAGTATTTATGAATTGAATTCTTATTTTTGATGCACCTCCTCGCTATGTGTTTCTAGGCAAAGTCGTCCTCGGCGCTCTGTGGATAATCCAGACCCCACCCAGTCCACTCTCTTCCACACCTCAATGTACCGTCTGAGGGACGATCCCACCACTGCTTCCCCTGAGGAAGATGAAGAAGAGGAAGAGGGATCTAAGGTTCCAAATGCTGTTTGTGTTTTAATGTTTAATTGGATTTTAGATGATTGAGGTTTATGTCTAATAGAAATAAAGTAAATTAAAGTAACATACGTCTTGTTCCTTATATTGCATCTTGTTCAATTGCAGCACATTTCCAATCAATCTTTCTCCTTCTTTCTACCCAGGTGGTGGTAGACGTGTTTGGGAAGGAGTCAACAGTCATATCCAACCTGCAGCACTTCACCAGCTATAAGATCGAGATCATAGCCTGCAACCATCTCACAGACACCAAACGCTGCAGCCTGCCCACCTATGTCAGTGCCCGGACCATGCCAGAGTGTAAGGATGCTCCATGATCCTAAATAGAAAGATAATGGTTTCAAAATGACAATTAAAGCGAAACGCACTGAAGTTGTTGCTGGTGTGAACTGAAATAAGCTCCATTGAGATTCTCTGTTTAATGTTGTCCAGTAAAAGCAGATGACATCCCAGGGCAGGTGACCCATGAAATTGTGAACGCCGAGCCGCCCTATGTGTTTGTTCGATGGAACGAACCTCCCTCACCTAATGGCCTCATCATCCTTTATGAGGTGTTCTACCGGAAGGTTGGCGACCCAGAGGTAAACATGCAGCACCAAAAAAAATACAACAACACACCCCTTTTTAACTTCAAAAATATAGATAAATAAAGGTGGCTTTAACTGTTTTCGTTAATATTATACAGGAAAAAAATGAGAGTTTATTGAGATTTTCCGAGGCTAAAACTTACACATACCTGCAGTACTATCAGCTGTTTTTTGTGTTTGTTTATTTGTACGTATAAAACTTTCATTCTGGTTTGGATGGATAAGTGCAGATCCCTGACAGGGGGCATGTTGAAGCCTGGCTGTTTGCTTGCTGCAAATGTGCGATTAAAAGCCAGCAGCAGCTGTTGACAGAAGCAGAAAGGAAAGTTTCAAATACAGCAGCAGAGATCATGTCGCATCTCAGACCCTGTCTGCTTTTCACTGCATTGAAAGCAGCCGAGTCAGACACATGCAGCCTTCAGCCCAAACATACTGATCTATGTTTTATTGAAAACGCTGATCAGAACACGTTGGTGGCTCTAATTAATTAATTAGACTGTTACTGTCTGGAAGCCTGAAACAAGACCCAGATTTAAAGGCATTTTATTAACTTTTTTCTATATTATATATTTATAATATAGCCATCAGAAGTAATTGTTTTGATTGTTTAGTTTGTTAAATTTACCTTCTTACTCCAGGGTTTAGAGTGACTCACCTTTTCACAGATCATTTAATCTGTTTTGTTTACATGTCTTCAAAGATGCAGAAATTCTTGTTTTTAATTCAACTTAAATACGCTTTAATGTAGCAAAGGTTTAGAGGACTTTTTAGTTGAAAGGCAGCTTTATGTTACTCAACGTCTACAGTTTCTCATCTACATTTAGGTTTAGTTTCAAATTTAACATCACAGTTTTCATCCGCCGTTTTTTACTTTTTTTTTTTTTTATCCTTCCCTGAATCCTACTTTTTTTTCGTTCCTTCCCGTCATCCAGCCCCACTCAACTTGTGTATCACGGCTGAACTATCAGAAGATGGGCGGCACCAAGCTGACGTTGGTCCAGGCTGGGAACTACAGCGTTACGGTCCGCGCTACATCCTTAGCTGGAAACGGATCTTTCACAGAAACCGTGTACTTCTTCATGCCCAGCCGTAAGATCCAATGACTTCCTGCTTTGCTACACCTCCATACCTGCCCTTCTTCATTCTTATATTCAGTGTTTGCCGTTTGATTAATGTCCTGTAAAGCGTGAAGCTTATTTCAGTTTTAATACTCAAAGGTTTCCATTTTTCTTCAGCTGATACAGGTTTAGTTTGGATCGTGAGCGGTCCCGTCATCTGCTCCATCCTCTTGCTGTTCGTGGGAGGAGCCGTCTTCTTCATCATCAGGAAAAGGTACAGTCTGACAGAAACTTTGTAGCAGACATCTGTTCACTCTTTTTCACTCTTTTTAACAGTACTATAAGCTTCAGTGTATTTTGGTGAGATTTTAGAAATATCCCGTAATAGAGAAAAAGCATAAAGAAAATCTTTTTTCCACGAGGAGAGAAACGGTAAAAGTTTGAAGGTAGATGCTTTGGTCAGATCAGACTAATAGTGAATCCCTTTATAAACAGCTCAGCTCAGTCAGGGTGGATGTAGATTTCACCACAACATTTCTGTCGGACTTAGGTCTGTGTTTTAGCTGCCATCCTGAGCACCTCTGGATAAATTTACTGTAGAGTTTTTGTCCAGTTGGACTGGATGCCCTGGATCTGCTGTTAGACACTTAATTCAGTATTAGAAGGACCCTTATGTCATAATATAAGTTATATTTGTAATATTATAACAAAAGAATAGTTTTGTTATGTATGAGTTTATTGTAATCTTTTGGCTTTATTCTTCTGATGATACGACCTTAAAATAATCTATAGCCTGGTTCTAATACTCTGCATATGATTTATGTTTTTCTCATAATATTACCTCTTAGTTTTCACAATTTATAATATTAGCTTACAACGTTACCAGTTTATTATGTTTTTACTCCATTCTTCTGACTGTTTTTTCTCGTAATATATGTATTAAATGATATCAGAGGGAAATACTTTGAAT
Source organism: Jordanella pulchra (assembly GCA_034780135.1). NCBI lineage: Eukaryota > Metazoa > Chordata > Actinopteri > Cyprinodontiformes > Cyprinodontidae > Jordanella > Jordanella pulchra. The sequence continues at coordinate 39,864 of JAUZNJ010092823.1, forward strand.
ACATATTTTTTTCATTCTTGCGTGTGAAAGTTAATGCCAGTAGATCTGGTTTGGACAATAAAACAGATGCATGAGGCATCCTTCCTGATCAGCGATCTCTCCTTATAGCTCCGCTCAGCATGGTGGTGACGTCAGCGGTCAAGCCGACGCCCAAAGAGGCGTCCAAGTATTCCTGTCTGTGGTTAAAACTGGTAGCCATAACCCCAAAAGACCTAAACTCAAGAAGGCTCAACTTCATTACAAAAAAATTAAAAAAAAAAAAAAAAATTTAAAAATCGTGTTTTTTTCCACTTCAGAGTGAAGCACAAAGCTTGGTGTCGGTTGATCACATTAAGATACAGGCTGAAATGCTTTGGTTCTTAGTAATTTAACACAATGTGGAAACTTAGGCAAAGCTCCTAAACATCAAACCTTGTTCATTTGTCAGTAAATGTTTCTTTCTCTGGTTGTCTTCTCTTTTTTTTTTTAGCTGAAAGATTACCTTTGATTATTTAGCAGCGTTTCTGTGGTTGTGTTGCAGGCAAACCGAAGGTCCTTTAGGAGATCTCATCACCTCCCCGAATCCAGAATACTTCAGTGCCAATGACAGTAAGAACCTCACCCGTCCTGCTTTCTCCGTCTGTCAGAATATGACAAACCCAGTGAAAGGGAATAGACATCAGATCTGTGGCGAGGTTCATGTAGCTCCCTGTGTTTTGTTTAGTGTACGTTCCTGATGAGTGGGAGGTTCCTCGCGAGAAGATCACTCTCCTCCGGGAGCTGGGTCAGGGCTCCTTCGGCATGGTATACGAGGGGATCGCTCAGGACATCGTCAAAGGAGAACCAGAGACGCGCGTCGCCGTCAAGACGGTCAACGAATCAGCGAGCCTGAGAGAGAGGATCGAGTTCCTGAACGAAGCGTCCGTCATGAAGGCCTTCATCTGTCACCATGTGGTATGGACTTGCATCTTCTTTCTTTTACTAAAGCCCATCTCCATCCAGTATGCTGAGGCAGCTCGCTGACACACAGCTTTTTTGTCATGTTGCTGAAACACACGTGACTCACAGAATCATGACTCGCTTGTTGTGCTGAAGCGGCCATATTGACGCGCAGTCAGAGTCCAAAACAAATGTTCACACTCAGCGAGCGATGGCGCCTGCCATTACTATTTCATTACACAACCTACGGAGTGGCAATTAAACCACCGTGTGTCGACGCTGTAAGCTGAAGACGAGATCTCATCGGGATGTAGGAACTAAAGTCCACATTACTACTGTGATTTATGTAACTTTCTCTTTGAATCAGACCCTGGAAAACATTTATACTGGATGTCCTCTAAAGCCCTATGAATAAAAAGCATGTTTGTTTATGTTTTTTGTGTTTTATTTGAGCAGATTTTGTTACATTTTAAGCCCATTTTATTACATTTCTGCTGCGAAACCCATGAAGTAAAACGGACTTCAATTGGTAATTAAAAAAAAATGTGACCAAGTTCATTTGTTGCAGGTTCGTCTGCTGGGAGTCGTGTCTAAAGGTCAGCCCACGCTGGTAGTGATGGAGCTGATGACTCATGGCGACCTGAAGAGCTACCTGCGGAGTCTGAGGCCAGACTCTGAGGTTTGTTCCTCTGTTTATTCTTCAAACTCATCATCTATCATCATTTTTTATTACATTTTAAGTCTGAAATATTAAAATACAGAAGCTGAAATGTTTCTTCAGCCTGTTATGAATAAAATTACTGAATTGCAGGAAAAATTACTGATAAAAAATGAAGGTTTTCATTGTTTTCCTTGTGTTTTTTTTTTTCTTTCTCTAGAACAACCCATCAGGCTGCCCGCCGCCCGCTCTGAAAGACATGCTCCAGATGGCAGCAGAAATTGCAGACGGCATGGCCTACCTCAATGCCAAGAAGTTTGTGCACAGAGACCTTGCGGCCAGAAACTGCATGGTGGCGGAAGACTACACCGTCAAGATCGGAGGTCTGTGCTTGTTTGATTTTCCGTGTTTCTAACACAGAAAGCCCCAAGTGAGTCTGAGTGGATTTTTCACGTATGCTGACTCTTTCACACAGACTTTGGAATGACTCGGGATATTTATGAGACGGACTACTACCGGAAAGGAGGGAAGGGTCTGCTTCCCGTCAGGTGGATGGCTCCAGAGTCCCTGAAGGACGGGGTTTTCACCGCCCACTCTGACTGCTGGTACGTCACTCCTCCTACGCTGAAGATTTCCTGGAGGTCTGTGACCTTTAATTCTGTATTTATGTTTTTTTTTTGTCTGTGTGTGTTTGCAGGTCTTTCGGGGTTGTACTGTGGGAAATCAGCACATTAGCAGAGCAGCCTTACCAGGGTTTATCCAATGAGCAGGTTCTGAAGTTTGTCATGGATGGAGGCTTCCTGGATCGACCTGACAACTGCCCTGAGAGGATGTAAATATAAACGCTTTTCTTTGCTTTTCCAGTCGGAGACGAGCAGTTTTACAAAATATTTCTGACTTTCATTTCTTACATGTCTCTTTAAAAGCTCTTTGATCAAGCAAACTGCATTTATACCCTTGGAACATTTACCTTTACTAAACCTTTAAGACCTTCGCAGAACAGCTTGGCTCAATGATGAGATGAATTTCCTAGGATGTTATTTATGAGTATGAGAGTCAATGTGGATGAATATAAATATATGCCAAACATTTTCATATTTTTTCTTGTGATATTTTCGCAAATGAAAAGAAAAAGTTCACGATTTTTTGATTCCAAACCCGTCTTTGATCCGTTTGTGCGTCTCCTCTCCAGGCACAGCCTGATGCAGATGTGTTGGCAGTACAACCCCAAGATGCGGCCAACGTTCCTCGAGATCATCGAGATGCTGCGGGACGACCTGCACCCGACCTTTCAGGAGGTGTCCTTTTTCTACAGCGAGGAGAACAAAATCCCCGAGACGGAGGACTTCGACCTGGACCTGGACAACATGGAAAGTATCCCCCTGGACCCATCGTCTTATTCCCAGAGGGAGGAAAGCTTAAGCAGAGACAGCGGGCCCTCAGTGGCCCTCAGGGGGAACTATGAGGAGCATGTCCCCTACACACACATGAATGGTGGCAAGAAAAACGGAAGAATCTTATCGTTGCCCAGATCCAGTCCTTCCTAACATCTCCTGCATCCTCCCCCTCCCTGAAATGACTAGTAACACTTCCTCCCTCTCTCTTTCAGTCTCTTTTTTCTGTACCTTGCAAACATTTTCTAACGATTTTTCTTATTCTTAGAGAAACCCATCAAAAAAAAAAAAAAAAAAAAAGACCCAGATCTCAGGACTTTGAATTTTCTTCCTCATAGCTGCCAAACCAAGGCAAGCAAAGGATGCAAATGCCTCTTTTCAACTTGCTCCACGAAACATCACACTTGATGTTGCCCACATCTGCATTAATGGGTCAACACCATGTTTCCAGGACTCCGTGTGACGGAAACAACAACAAACAAGAAAAAAAACATAAAACTGTGAACACGACAAACCTTAGACAACCAAGAAGGCTGCTCGACCTTCCCTCTCCCTCCCCCCCCATAAAAACCTCTCCTCTCGCTCCCAGCTGAACTGCATTTTCCACACTTCTGTGCTTTGACCTTTATTACTTTTTTTGTCTCTCCAAATGAAACATTTTTACTCTGATGGTGGCCTTTTAAAAAAAAAACAAAAAAACAAACAAAAAACGTGGCCTATAGACTACAGAATCATGTCTAAGTAAATTCCTCTTTTTATCTACAAACACTTAATCAGTGGGACGACTTACTTGCAAAGAATCGATCTTAGAACAAACATCTATTCCTGGAGGAAAATTTCTTTCTTTTTTTTTCTTTGGCTTAGTTTCTTTTTGTTTCTGCAAAATTCCAGACTTATCATGTGTTTGGTGATCGGTTTTAATTTATTGGCTGTATCCTTATTTCCCTTCTCTGTTTGTTTCTGTGTCCTCACTTTGTGGCTGAAGGATATTTAAACAGTTCGAATTTGGACAAAAGAGTTGATCAGACTGACCAATAGCTGCTGCTTTGATACATTATAGTTGGTATATATACATATATATATATATAGATATATATGTATATATATATATACATATATATCTATATATATAGAATAATGACCTTTTTCAGCCATTATTTTATACGTAGTATACTGTACAACATTGATGGGTTACTTCTGTAAATACTGTAGTTGATATTTGTGTACTTCATCAGAGGCTTTACTTGTGTTTTACTGTGTTTTTATTTCTGTTTTTTTAGTGTTTTTTAGCCCCAGAAGTTACACTAATCTACCGTCAGTGCTCTCTGTGTCTTAGGCATCCAGCCCATGATTATTATTATTATTTTTTTTTTGTTCTTTAATTTTTCAACATATGGAGGCAACTTTACTACTGCAGAACAAAAAAAAAAAAAAACAGGATAAATGACCTAAAAGCTTTACAAAGGAGAGGAGTGAGGCCTTTATAGGGTCAAAGTGCTCCAGAAATGTGTTCGTCTGCCGTCTTTTCTCTGGTCAGAATCACAGTTTGCCTTTTTATTCACTTGGTTTCTTTAAAGAGGAAACAAAACAAACAAAAAAAAATACAGTTGCAAAAATTTTGTGTACAAATTGTGCTGCTTTGAGTGGTTCGCTTGTTCAAGTGCTTCTCAGTTGTTGGTATTAGTCCTGGATTTCCAGCAGGTGAAGTGGAATTTAAATTAGTGAGACTTTCTACAGTAGACCCAAGGATTGATAAATCTCCCACACCTCATTGCTCCTGAAACAGCCGACGCTGCTTCTAAGGCTTCATGTCGGTCCCTGAACTCTCCTCTCCAAATAAGTCTGGTGGAAATTTCCACGTTTCCTGGCTGAGGGCTGGAGAGAGACGCGGAAAGTTCCAAATGTATTCACAGCCGGCAGTCCTGCTCTGTGTTCAGCGCACCGGGTGGGGTGGGATCATGAGTTGATTGTTAATTCTCTTAGTCTCCCTGCCATCACAGTCGTGGCATGGCGTGCAGCAGCTTTTCTGCTCAGGACAGACATTCCAGGATTCAGTCAAATCTCATCCCCTAAGAATCCCTTTTGGCCAAAACTATCGGAGCGTTTTTTTGCAACATTAATCAACGGCTGTTTGGGTTTGCAGGAGATAAACACTTAGCAGCATCTTGTCTCTTTGTGATTTTCACCCCATAAATCTGAAGCCGAAAACATTTAACAGTGGTGCCAACAAATCAGCTGAAAGATTTTTTTATTCATAGGATATCTGGAAACGCTCTTCTCCTGAACTGCAGCATTTCTCCATGACGCTGTTTGCGGAGCAGTGTTCATTAAAGGTTGGCCGGAGAAGCTGCCTTCATATCTGAACCAGTGCCTTTTGAATTATTTCCCAACAAATCCAGAACATCTTCTTAAGGCGGATGTAACATGCAGAAAAACTGCTCCCAGTGCCCTGTCTGATGTTTGTTTTTAATTTGCAAGAAAAGCAAAAGCTTTCTGATATGCTTGAGTCACTGTGGATAGTACAGAGTCTCTATAATTTTCACCCACAGTCGCCTGAGGGTAGGAATTACAGAGGTGGACAGATGTTTGGTCACAACAGCTAAATATAAGTAATGAAACCTTCAAATTTATTCTCTGTATAGCAGTAGCATTATCACCCACTGATAGATTTGAACAGAACACAAAATTTATTAGGAGTAAATTTATTTATTTAAGAGAAAATATCCAAATAAACAGTAATAATCAGAATAACCCCTTTAAAAGACATTAAACTGAACCTGCTAGGAGGCCTTCGCTCTTTTTCAGCATTACAGGTCCTCTACAGCACTTGATAGAGTCCTTTATCAGCCGGTATCTCGTTAAGATCCACTACAGAAATTAAACTAAACGATTAACATTGATGTTGAAGTGATTAAGGATATAAAAGCATCACTAAAAATGGAATAAACCAAAAAACTTTGGTTGTTAAAGGCTAAATGTTTTACAACTTTTAAGTGATTTTGTTGAAACCATTGTATGCTTGATATTTTGGATCATGAGTGCACTCATTAAAAAGTAACTCAAAAAAGTACCACTTTTTGAGTTAGAAGCTGAACATTTCTGAACTTTTGCTGTAGAGGACATAAACGCAAAGTTTTTAGGGTTTTTTTTCCAGAAAAATTTTAGTCTAATTTCACCAAAGATCTGCTTAAAGTCATAAAATAGTTTAACAAACTCGACTTAGTTCTGTCTGTAACGGTCAGACAGAAATGGCATTTCCTTAGCAACCACTTAGCATGTAGAAAGCGCCCATTGGTTGCCATGGAGATTTATGACCCCTAGATTCCAGGTAATACTGTGATTGTTAAAAAGCAACTTCTGAGATTTATTTTAAGCATCCAGCTCATTGCATTTGATGGCAAAATAAAAAAATAAAAGCATAAATTAAAGAAATGTTTCTGTTACATTTATTTATTTTAGACAAATTATTCAGGGTTCAACAGTTTAGCCTCTAATTCATTCAGTGGGGAGACTTCTATTAGATTCTGCTACGGCAACAAAAACGGGAATTTATTTAAAGGCTGTTTACTCCAAAAACTAGGAGATAAATCAGTTGTGTCTGATATAAATCTGCGTAAATAAAAAAAATAAAAAAGATCAAATGGGAGTAAAAGTAAGGCTTTTAGGGGGGTTCTAACAAACATCTTTAAAGTTTCTAGTACTGGCACAACACAGTGAGCACTGTTTGTAGCTCAGACGCATCTCTGGTTCCCTCTGCACAAAAACAAAACAAAAGTACTGTTTCCTTCTTTTTTTATGAAACTATTTGGCTTTGTGACTGAGCATTAATGAGGTTTTTTGGAAATCGGTGGTTAGTTGTTGTCCTGGTGAAAAGGCTGACGGTGATGGGCTCTGTTAATAGTTTGTTTGTAAGTAGTTGTCTTGGTCTGTTTGTTTGGCCGGAGTCTACCTCAGTGCTGGGAGGAGGAATCTGTTCAAAGAGCCTTGATGGTCCTCACTGCCTGCTCAGTATCACTACAGATTGGAGAAAATCTTTTCATCCTACATTTTACGGTTAACTCTCCCCTGCCTCCTTTTATGTATCCTCATCTCTTCTTGTGTGTCTGGAGGAGGGAGCCCTGCATTGAAAACTATGGAGCATAACCAGCAGCTCCTTTGCTTTCCTTAGTTTAGCCACAGGAGGAAGGAGATGACCTCCAGACTGTTTATATCTACTGATTTCACAGCAGATCCCCTGAGTGTCCCTCTTATCACCTGTTTGCAGCCAAAGCTAACCTAGCCCCGTCGTAGACCTCATGTTCTGTCAATGACCTTTTCTTGCATTTATCCTCCTGTTGTATCGGCTCTGATTTTTTTTTTCATCTGTGTAAGTTGTTCTTTTTCCCCCCAACTGTGAATACAAGAGATGACCTTTCATTTTCCCGTCAGCAATATTGATTCGGTGGGTCTGTTGTGGTGGATCATGACACGGAAGTGGGGGCCGATTACAAAGAACCTTTTTTTTTTCCTGCTGGAGAGAAGAAAATCCAACTGGGAAAACCCTGTGTGCCATAAACAAAAAACTTTTAACCGATGTTAAAAATATCGATTGTCAATTTTCGTCTCAGGGAGGCGGCTCATTGCTTGGTCTCAAGAGCATAGAGGTGGAGGAGGGACAAGAAGAACTACCTACCGTTTTATCCACTCTGAGTTGTTCCCAATGAAAGATAATCAGGAATCCTCACCTCTGGCTCTGTTGTGAAGTGGCTCAGACTGCCATCTAGTGGTTTCTTGGGGGAATTGCAGGTTTCAAAGTGCCTTCTGAAGACTAAAGGCACACCTGACTCGAACTGACCCCCAAAATGGCATGTCTACCGATCACGGAAGATTTTTCCATCAGGCAATGAATTAAGAGCTTTCTCTTTTTTTCTCTCTCTTTTACAAGTTCTGTTTCTTTTTCTTCTAAGTTTTAAATGCAGAATAAATACTGTAATTCGATATTAAGAAGAAACGCTGATGGGTTTTTGCTTCTGATCAGTCTGTTACAACAGGGACCACCCGCCCACCCCACCCCCAACACACACACACACACCAAAACCTTACAAAACACCAATAATGCGTTTTATTTAGTAATCTTTACAATAAAAAAATAAGCTCTTCAAACTGTAAATAGCCGCTGACGTTGTCTGTCCAGGAAAAAGGAAATAAAGAGAAGCACTTGGTGTTAGGGAAGGTTTGCTGAACTCATATTGGGTGAAAACAAAGCAGATGACAGTTTTTGTTTTGAGCAGATAAAGTATTACACTTTAGAGATGTTGATTTCTATTTTTTTAGCCAAAGTAGGGGAGGAGAAAATCAATAGTTTTTCTGACTGTAGTTTTCCTACTCTTGTACATGATGAATTTAACGTTATCAATGTGTGTATATATCTTTTTCTAAGTTTAAATTAATTGATTATTTCTCTTTTTATTGTTTGTTTGTTTTTATAACAGCCCACCACACAGAAACATGTCGTAGTCTGTTCATGTATTTGATGATGGGAAGCAGCAGCTCTCCTGTCTGAGGGCAACATAACAAACAGCTCGCGGCCTCAAACTTTTCACATCCCATAATTCCATGCTAGTTTTTCTGAATGTCAGCCCCCCCCCCACCCCCGCCTCGGCACAATCAGTCGAAGCAGCAGTCGACTGAAAGCCTTCTCTCATAAATGTCTATTTTTATTGTTAAATAAAAATCAGGTTGAAACGTATTTTTTTTTTTCTTTTATGTACAAATTAGGGGAAAAGCTGGACAAGACCACAGCTTGTGTTTTAAAGAGGAATTCTAGGCAATAATATTAAATATTATTAAAGTTAATCTGATGCTTTGACAGATGTCTGGATTTCAGACTATAGAGCTGGAGGTGTTTCTGCTGGAGGTCAAACAAAAGATTAAACTGTTTGGTAAAAGCCTGTTCAGTGGCTTTTTGTTTAGTAGAATGTCCTGTTATTCAGTCATTTATTTAAGATAACTTATTTTATTTTTCTTCTTTTTTATTCTGATAGAGGGACATGTTTTTCTAACTGTTTGACCCTCCCTGGTCGTACGATTGAGCATCAGTAATTTGGTAAAATGAGCATAGTTTTACCATCCAGCGGTGAAGTTTAAGATTACAAAAAAATAAGCTTCTATTGTCATTCTAACCGAGCCTTTAACAAGGAACATTTCTATCTTATATCTTCTGCAGATATGTACATCTCAATATTAACAATTTATTTATTTATATTTTTGTTCAAAAAAGCTTTACCTAACCCTAAGTTTTTAAAGTTGTTCCAACTAATCTCCCCCCCAATGGCTCGATCCTATATATCTCAACAATTTCTTGTAGAAAAAAACACAAATTGTCCCTTTCAACAGGTTAACTTTATGAAACACTTCCAGCTCTGACTCAATCACGTAATAACTTACTGAAATTATTATTTTTTTTATGTTGACTGAAGATAAACGGTTTAAAATAAAAGAGCTAGTGGTCTCTCTAGTTCAGTCACCTCCGGTTTGTCTTGTCTCCTGCACTGTTGCTTTGTTTAAACCATTGTCTGATTGCTCCCCTCCCTCCTTCCCGTCTCTTAAGTGTCTTCTCTCGGTGCACGTAGGTGGTTTCTCCAAATTTCTGTGCATAGTCCTGCAGGATACCTCTTTCTTAATGTAAGTTTTATTGTACTTGTATTCATTTTTGGAACATATTGTGTATACCGTACGTGAAGACATTGTGAATGCAGACAGCGAGTGTAAATGTGTGCGTGTACAGTCCAACCCCCCCCCCCTCTGCAAAAACCTCACTCAGATCGCTTTATCCCCTCCTACTCACCTCACACTGGATCCCGATGTGCCATGATCTATCTGTACCACGGACAGCAAACATGATGGGAGTTCCTCTCACAAACACAGAGATAAAAGCTCATTGTACAGGATCAAAAAAAAAAAAAAAAAAAAAAAAAAAAAAAAAAAAACAAAAACGTGCCATGACTAAAAGAACGCTTGACAATTTATTTTTTCTATACGTTTTCAAAAGGAGAGCCAAGTGGTGACATGTAAAGAAAATGTTGCAATGATATGAAAATAAGAAAATCTTGCTGTGTGTAAATTATTCAACAATTAACTGTTTATAATAAAATTATGAATAAAATTATTGGAGAAACCGTGTTTTCTTGTAGTTCTTTGTTGCAGAATCAAAGGGTTTTTTCTTTTCGATCAATATACGCCTTCTATACGTCTAAAGAGTTATATTTTTCTAAAGTAAAAAAAGAAAAACTTTTGAACTTGACCTGGAATTTTAAAAATTCACTCTCTGGAAAAAAAGAATATTTATCTTTTAATTTCAAAACTAAAATTCAATGTACTTGTTTTTTAGGTGTTAAGGGAAGAAAAAAACATTTTGTGGAATAATGTTTGTCCATGTTAATGGAAAATCATTAAAATCCATTTTTAAAATATATATTATTCCCAAATTTTCCAAATTTTTAGGCAACAGCAAAATAATAAAGCTAATATACAATATATTCAAATGGGAGGAAAACGCATTGGAGCTTTTTTTTGAACATTTTTAGAATGAAAAAAACCTTTATTAAAACGGCTAAAGGGATTTTTAAGCTTGAAATTGGTGTTACTTAGTCTTACAGAAGTAGTGAAAGATTTGACTGATCTGATAATTAAATGTCCAGTAAACAATTGATTTCTTGGTGAAATTGAACAGAAATTAAAATATTTCTATGCTACAAAATCATTGAAATCAGCATATAGACCAACTAGTTCTTCAAAACCCTTTTTTTTTTTCTTTTTTGCAAGAAGTGCAAAAAGTATTTCATGTTATTTCAGCAATCTGAATTATTTCTGTACCAAGGGAACAATAAATCAAGCATATAGAAATCGTTTCAATTGATTTTAATATTTGTGATATCAAAGATGTAGATGCATGTGTTTTGTAAGCAGATGTATTCTAAATTTTAAGTTAATCGTAGGTGAATTTTATGTAAGTATTTTTTGTTAGATATTTTATTTTTCGGGTATTTTTTGGCCTTGTTGCGTTCAGGAACCTTGATCATTCCGAATCAGTGAGTTTTAATCTACTCTGCTTTAACTCTGGCCTAATCCTTAGGGGGCGCTGGAGCCCATCTCAGTAGGAATCAGCCCAAAGTAGATTTACCAGTTTATCAAAGTGCCACTAAAAGGAAAGGAATTTTAAGAAAAAGTGCAGTTTCACACAGTTAAGGCTTAGTTGGGTCATGATAGGCAGGTCTGCAAATAAGGAGGTGGAGGTTCTCCTAAGAAATATCTGAGGATTTGTGATACAACAATGTGGGATTTAGATCATTCTGGTAATGTGTGGCTTTTAATGTTGAAGCTAAATATTTCAAACTGTTTTGTTTCCCTTTTTTTCAAACAACACAGAGGTGAATATCTTTGTTCCTATCTGTTAGGATTTCATGTGTGTATGAATGCTGTTTTTTTTTATTTCTTGTTTGATCTGTTTCGTGGTTTGCTTACGAATCACTACACCTGCCCCTCCATGGGCTGCTGGTCTGTCATCTTCTGTGGTCTCTGTTCCTGTCCGAGATTTAACTCTGTGAGTGTGAAATCTCGCTTTGTCTATCAGTTTTGCATGTTTTTAAATTCAGTTTCTAAAAAGCTTTCCCTTCAGTATCATCAAATTCATTGATGGATTTGTTTCATTTAGTAAAGGGAAAGATTGCGATTCTGTTGTAAAATCTGAAATGAAATTGCACATAACAGTAAATCTGCCAAAAATGAACAGAAAATCTTTTCTTCCATTATTGACCCTAAGATCTTTATTTTAAATTGCTAATCAAACACTGTCTACACTGGTGGGTATGAACTCACTTCGACATGCTGAGTGCTTGATTTGGCTCCTATCAATCAAAGCATAACTTCATTTTTTGTTAAATAATCTAATAATTGTTTGACCTCTTAATGTGCTTCTAGACTGTAAACTTTTATCTCTAGATGATCAAGTAATAATGTCTGGAAAAGTTCAAAAAAATGACATCATTACAAAAATAAACAGACCCACAACCGTTATCCCAGTTCACACTCACACTATGCTAAACGGGCAGAGCATGAGAAACAACAAGCATACTTCGTTTAGGTGAAAAGTCTTGATGTTTTACAGGATGTGCTTCATCATTTTAGCTTTCAAATCTCACTAAAAAGTTCTTTGATAAACTGAGCAGAAATGGGGAGATAAGAATCTGCGCCACCACAGCTTTGCTGTTCTTTCTGGGGTTCACCCACTCAGAATCCTGTCTTTTTGTTCTTTGAGATGCAGGAAAAGAAGAGTTGACCCTACCGCCCTCCAGTAATGTCATTTCAGTCCAAACGTCCTATTGATATGTTTACATTTCAATAAAGAAATTAGTCATTTTGTGGCCTATTGTGTTTCACTTTGACATTGAACTAGAGACGAGATAATAACTCCTTTATTAACAGATTTCTTTTTTTAACTTTTTCTCATTTTAGGATCAAAATCTCATATTTTCAGGAATTCTTATTCATTAAGTCTTCATGCTTTTCAGTTAATCTTTCAAATATTCTGTGAACTTTGTCTACCTTTTCTCTCCTTGGCTCCCTAAAACATACATTTCTCTCCATCTTAATTTAATCATTTAGGCATTTAGAGATATTGGGGTTTTGTTATAGGTTAATCATAATATATTTTTATTTCCATGGAGTTCAACCAGACCTGCAGCAGATGAACTAAAGGATGAACTTTTCAGTCTTTGATAAATTTGTTTTCCTATTTAATAAACGCATGACTTTTTAAATTTTAAGTTCTCTTCTTCTTCTGTCTATATTTATTTTTTTAAACTAAGTGGTTTTTGTTTTCATGTACAATAACCAGCCAAAAAACGAGTTAACAAATTGAAACCAAAATAAAACTTTGAAATAACTTCAGAAATTCTGAAGAACTGCTGATCTAGAACCTGTTAAAATATGGGAAATCATGCTGGTTGAAACACAACAGACAGAAATCCCTTGTGGTTGAGGACATTTGCAGAAGTTGTGCTTGATGTCAAAATAAAAGTTCGGGATGATTCTTTACAACGCCAACAGCTTGGATCAATGCCTGTGCTTTTTCATCTAATAAATTTAAATCAGTGTTTTATTCCTCTTTAAACCTATTTCTAAGGACTCTACAAGTTTGCATGAAGCCTAAAAATGTGACAAGGAAGCAGAGGATTTTACACCCTGCAGCACCAACACACACACATCTATGACCTTTGTGGGTGCTTTTTTTTAAAAAAAAAACATTAATACAGCAGCTTGAATTCTTCCTTATTTTATTTGCTTCAAAGTCAAAGAGGTCATGGTTTGAACACATCATTTCAGTTTTCTGCAGAGCTGAACCTCACACATGAAGAGCAGCGTTGTGGGCTGGTAGTGTGTGTCAGCAAACAGTGCTTGTTTTACAGCTACACTGATGTGTGATACTGTACATCTGAGCTGCAGAGAATGAGCGGGGCAAAAGAGGAAGCCGCTGGTTGTCTTTTTACTCTCTGTCTGAAGACAGAGACAGACTTGTGCTCTCACAGACAAACTCAAAGGACTTAAGTCATAATTTCTGCAGGTTTTTCCACATTTAAAGTTGAGGATTACTGAGGAGTTGTGTTCTGTCTACGCTTTCATCCACGTGAGTAGAGATATTGTTTGACAGAGCCGTCTCTAGGTTCTCAAGTAACACATCCTTTAACAGCTTATTTGGACTGATGCTCAATGTGTAACTCTATTGCTTTAATCAATGCAAGAAAACGACCAATGGAAATGTCTGTTTTCTTGTTTAGAAAACACCCAGGAACTCTGTCCACTATATGCACTGTGGTCCTTCTTTAAATATCTGCGGTTGTATGAATGTTTGAGTATAATTGCTACTAAGATATTGAAATAGTCAATCTTCATGTTTACTCTTGGTACAGTAAGTCTCTTTCAAACTGTTTTAATTGTTATTTCAGATTACATATCGTATGTGTTGGCGGTGACCCTGTGAGTCGATAACAAACAGTTTCATTGCTCTGAGCTTTCATTACATCCACTTCCTTCTCCTTTTTAGTTGCCGCTCTATTTCCCAAAACCAAGACAAACATAAGAACTGCTGCATTTCCACCATTTAACTCATTTTAAACTCTTGTTAACCTTTATGATCTTTCTCTTGTTATCTCTTCGTTCTTAGCTATAAAAGTCTGGATTATTATGATTATAAATGACCAACATTTATGGTGACAATTGTCCCAAATGAACATATGAGATTTTGAAGCATATAAAAGCACAAACACCTTTAAAACCATAACAGCAGAAGATGATTTTTCTCTCATTTTTCTCTTTTTATCTCTGTGGCCTTCTCCTGCTATTGTTTCTTTTCATATTTGTTGCTTCACTGCTTTCTTTGCTTCTACTGGAGGTAATCCCCAGCCTCCTGGCTCTCCTCCCTCCTCTCAGTTCTCTCCTCCTCCTCCTCTTACTGGGTGCCAGAGCACCAGTGTGAGCAGGCTCCAGTTCAAGCTGGCCTCTGCTCTGCTCCCATGGCTGACTCTCCTCTTAACCACTCCTGGCCTTCCTTCTCTAAGCTCTGGATGAAGAGATGGTCCTTCAAGAGAGGTAATCTGCTTCTAGGTTCAGGTTAAGTGTCAGACCTTCTGTGACCCACCTGAGCGTGCAAACCATCTGTTTCTCCTCTGAACTCCATTCACTTCTTCTCATATCACTGCTGTTTGCCATTGTGACCTGAATGTGGTTTGTGGTGAGTGACGGTTGCAGTCTTTCAGATCAAAAAAAAAAAAAAAAGAAGTAAAGCGTGCATTGTGTGAAAATGTGAAAGCGCAGATATGTATTGTTTAATTCCAACAGAAACCTGTAATTTATCTGTGAAGATGTGACTTACCGGCTGCAGGGCTGCATTTGACCTTTAGTGGTCGAGGTGTGCTGCGCTCCCCGACACAACCAAGGGCCTTGTTCTTCTTCTCTTTGCCTGACGAGCGTCGTTGTTTACGTTTCCTTTCCGTTCTAGAGTCTGTGCAGCTTGTTAGTTTCAAACGGCGATGAATTTTCTGATCAAAGATGAGGACGGGTTTTTTGATGTGCACTTCAAGCTCAGATCTGACAGTTCTGTTTTTATCTGCAGGCAGCATCCGCCGTGCACCATGAGAAACAAGCGGCACTTCTTCTTAACTCATACAGGCACATAAACTAGTCACCGCAACCTTAAACTCACTCATGCTGGCCCAGAAAAGGAGCAGTCTAAAAACAAATACATGTGACTTCTATCTTTAAATCTGTGGCTTTATGTTTTTGTCTGGTGAGAATGACTTAAACTGAAATGTCTTGTCATATATGAACCTTACATGTGTGAGAAACACCACGATTTGTGCAATCTGACTGACTTAAATCATCTGATCATAGCCTGGGTTCCTCTTGTGATTATCATGTAGCTTTTAAACACACAGGACCTTGTGGAAAAAACGTGCTTTTATTTCCTTCCTCGTGTTTTATTTAACATCCCCCTTTTAAATGCCTTTAAAAAAAATCTAAATATTGATGATGATTCTCAACAAAGAAAAGAGTGAAAAGCTATTTTATCATGTTAAACTATAATTAAAAAATATTTTTTTCTTAGACTTATTATGTACTGTGATATTTTGAGCTTTTATCTGTAAATGATGATAATAATGGCTTACAGATCGATAACCCAAAGCTCAGTTGCTCTGAAAATGAAAATATTGCATAATGTCAATTAAAAAAAAGTGTTCAGTACAGAAATGTTCTGTTATGGCAAAGTGTGGCGCCACAAGTGAGGCTGCAAGCTGTTATTTCTTAAAAAGCAGCCTGTTAAGGATGCATTATCCATGTGTTTGTTTCAGAAAGTTAAGTGGAAGGAAAAAGTAAGTTAAAAAATTGCAGATATAACAAATGCAGAAGAATAAGAGATAGATGGAGGATTAGAATGTGATGCTAAGTTATGATTGTAGCTTGACTCATTGTTACAAGAATCTAAGAAACAAAGATCTATCTAAGACATAGCAAAGAAGCACAAAATCCAGTTTAAGGGTCCAGCATTAAGTTTTTGTTGTTTTTGTTTTTGTTCTTTTTTTACAATCATTACATGTTATTGTAAAATGTTAACTGCACCAAATATAAATCTAACTAGCTACATCTTATACTGGTGTCAGTCCCCTAGGATTTAGAAAATCCCAAATCAGTGTAGCATCCTCCCTGGACATTTTAGAGACCTGGATACTCCTCTCATTTGACACGCGTTGCAAAGAAGCTGAAGATATTTTTCCAGCTGTAGTTGTCTTCTACCCACACTATCAAAGTACCAATATCTGGTTTGCTGTAATGTAAAGAGGAAGTTAAAAGAAACCAGACCAAACAGTTCAGAGAAGCTGAAACCCTCCCTTAAATTAACTTCCACAGGCTGATCACCAGTAATTCATGCAAAAAGAACCTCGACCCAGTATTAAAAGCAGATGCTTAACATTATGATATGAATGCAATACTGAATGAATATTTTCTCCATTAGTTGAATATAATACATACATTTTCTAAAAGAAAAATTAATGTTAGGTTTTAATAGGCTTTAATTTATTCATTTCTGTCATTAATTCAAATAAAAAATGTAAAACTTGTGTTGATTTATTACACAGAGTGAGCTGATTCAACTGTTTATTTCAGTTCATTTTTATTATGACACAAGACGTTATGATTTGTTCTAACAAACAAATGAAAGCAGTTTTACTTCATTTTTGTTAGTTTTAATTTAGTTTTAATTTTAATAGTTTTAATTTATTGTTTGAGTAATAATTTTAAACTGTAGTTCATCATGTGTGAAGCATCAAGCTCCATGATTTGAGTAAATGTAACAGAGTTCATAGCTGACATCTTTACATGACTGTTTTTTTTTATAGTTTCACAAGCAGAGTTACCCTTGCTTTTTTACATGGAGCCAAACTGTTAAAATAAAATAAAAACAATAACCTGAGTCTGACGAAAAAGGTTATAAACCTGTATGTGTGTGCACACACATTCAGGCTCTTATGTTTCATTGTTTTGTCATGTCTGAGAAGAAATGAAAGGGCAACCATAAAAGGCCACAGTGACTCCGCTGCACGAGTGGCTGCTGCAGAGGCTCCTCTGAGTTTATACTTTACACAAGAAGGATTTGGACACAAACTAATTCTCCGTCTGGGGAGGATGCTGCCACCCCTGCAGCCTCAGCCGCTGATTTAGTAATATGGAGAACTGTATCCACAGTGTGTGTATTTAGACAGTAGCATCTCTGGCTCTCAGGAAGAAGGCGGTGGTGGGTTCTGCAGGTTTTATTTCATTACTGGAAACCAGAGGTGGCCTGTAGTTTAGCCGACCACACAGCATGAAGCAGGAATCGCAATAAAGGACAGATTTTTGACTAAATACAAATTACTTTAGGTTTTGTTTAATTTCAGTATTTTGAAGTTTCATTTCTGTTCGTATGAGATCCTATCAGCCATTAGCCCCCCCTTTGATGCCCTTTGAACTCAGTAGTAAGACTTTGGATTATCATTTAGGCTTTTGACATCACTCCAAGAGAGTTTTATATGTTTATAAAAGTTCTGTTTCGGTTTTGAGTCTCTATGTCCTGGTTTTGTGTTGCATTTGGTTTTTCCCTTAACTTTGTTTTATACAACAGTTTATATCACATAACTAAAATCATATATGTCATTTAAGTGGGATTTTATTTGATAGATCAGCAGAGTCTAATATATAATTCGCATAAATTAATAGTGTGTTTTTTTTTTTTTTGTTTTGTTTTTGCTGCTGAAAATATTCAAAAGGTCTGTAGTGTTGCAGCAAATCCAAAGTTATTCTGTGAGGGTCTGAGCAGTAATAGATTATTAAACATATCTCCAGCCATGTCCTTTAAAGTCTTACTGACCACTCTTCTAGCCGGCATTTGAAAGTAAAAAGATGTCGGCACAACTGCAACAAATCAAGACTATCTACCAAAATGTCCAGAGCAACAAGAAGAACATTAAGAAGGGGAGCTGCTAAGAGGGAGAATGGTAACTCTAGGGGAGGTCCTGAGATCCATAACTCAGAGGGAAAACTGTTGAACTTATTGGTTGTGCTCTTTGCATGTCTCCATTTTAGGGAAGAATCACAAAGTCTTTGTTGAAAGATTTACCTAAAAGTTACACATAGATTGAATATTGATTCATTGAGAACATATACAACAGTTTTACATTTTTAGGAACATATAATTGTAGAAAACCAAATGTATTCTGTAAAAGTGTTCTCTGTAATTGGTTGGATCAGGTTAGATCTTTGCTGACCTAAACAGGTTTTCCACTCAACCTCAGAACATGTCTGTAAGTTTAAGGTTGGGATCAATGATACATTTCATGGTTTAAAAAAAGATATGGTTGTCTTGTAGTTACTTGTGGTTTGTCTCTTTGTGTTGTGGTGTTTGCTAATATTAAAGTGGTTAGCTGCCGTCATAAGACAAAGAGCTGCTGTTTCTAGATCGGTGAAAACCATCTGAGGGGGACAAACTGATGCAACATGTGAAATTGTAAACCATCAAGACATGTAATACTCCTTTAATAAAGTTACAACCGGATCTTACTTTTCAGTAAAAGATGGATGAACTTATGGGACCTCCAAAGGTATTAGTTTTTCAGCCTTATATGAGTTTTATTGGGATTTTATGTGGCGATGCCTGGGCTGATATCCAATACTGATCTGATTCAACTGTTGCCATGTGAGTAAAGGCTTTAGCCTTGACATACACATTGTTAAAATAAGGTAGCTAATTAACACAGATATAAATGTACTTATTATTATTTATTAAAAATAAGAAAAAAAAGAAAGAAATAAGAGCTCCTCGTAAAGTGCATTGGATTGGATCTCTGATATCGGATATTAAATCACAAATATCTGATCCAGCTAATTCGTCAATATCATAGCCAATATCAAATCCAGGTATGGGATCTGTGCATCTCTAATTTTATGGGACAGACCAACACAACAATGTGTGTAGTTGGGAAATGGAGGAAATATTTTCCTTCCAAATACAAATAATGTTGGCCGGCTCTGTATTCACCGTTTTTAAGTTGGTACTTTGTATTACTACTTTTATAGTTTTACAAGCATATACTTTTAGTATAATCAGAGCTACCTGTCTTTAGGGTTATGCCTGTAAAAAAATACATCTAACGAGTGACTTTTCTGCTGTCCTGCAGCCTCCTCTCTAGTCTCAAGTCAGGTTTTCTGATTTTCCTGCTGCATCCATCCCACATTCACTTTGTCCATCTTCTGTGTCCCTTCATGATGCTTTCACCATATTTAACCTGGTAATGGTTTAAAAATGAAGGAGTCCTCATGCCACAGCCAGTTTCCAAAATGATCCATACAAGATTAGAGAAAATTTTAATATATTAAGATGATGTAGCCAAAATGCAACCAATTTCTCCCTTATTAAATCTTATAGATACATTAGATGTTGTCTTCCTAGAGTGTTGTTTAATTTTTTTGTTTTTTTATGAATTACAGCTGTTAACTTCTCTGTGCTTCCTGTAGACTTTTACCACCAAATTTCCCCCCCAGGAGTTAAAATCAGTAATTGATTAAGTCTGTAACTGAAGCTACTTTTAAGGACAAAATAATTCTGTGGATTTATCCATAAATCTGAGGTATATCAGTCAGCAACATCAACAATCCCAATGCTGCCTGGACATCCTTGATGAAACATATTTATCTGACTCTCCACCTCGCTAACCAACAAATCTATAACCGCCCTGGTTAAACTGTGCCTTTTTTTTTTGCCTCTCTTAGCTGTGGTTGCTATGGTAACTATTAAATAACATTGATCAGCAGGGTTATCTAAATACATGACATTCATGCTGTGCTTTGCATGGAAAATATGTCTGGAACTGGACATGAAGAAGGCATGAGGTGAAGCCTTGGATGAAATTTAAAGGTACAGCTTATAGATTTAATAAGATTGGTCTATAAAGGAAGGCATGGTTTTTTGAAATCAGGATTTTTTTAGTACTCCATTTATATGTGTTTGTCATACAAACACTGGATCCTAATGTTTTATAAATGAGAACCCTGAATATTTATTCTTTAAATTTCTTGGCTAATCTTGGTGAAACTCAACTTATTCGCTAGTACGTACATAAAGAACAATAAATGAAAATGGCTGAAAACCACAATCAATAAAATGTTGCAATCAGTTTGGTGTGTATTCTATTTAAAAAAAACATCAAAGTTTGTCTTAAAGAGATTGGAATAAAGTCAAAATTAGACTGATTGGACTTTGATGAAACCAATTCACTATGTAAATCAGAAGGAGGTAAATTGAATAATTTGCTTGATTAGAAGTCCATTATATTTTAGATGATTGGTTCTTAACCATATTTTCACTAAAATTCTACTTATCTACCTTTTCACTTAAAATTCTTACATATCTTGTCTATTTTTTAATCATGATTAGCTTTTATTGTACTGGACTAAGTCCAATTCTACAATATGGTGGATCTGGCTTTGAATTCGGTTTGTGTTCGGATGGGCAGGTTAGAAAAACATACAGGTTGTTTCACAAGACTGTTTCTGCCTAAATACTCATTCTTTTGAACAAAAAGTAAAACATAACTCCCCCAGTGTTACATGGTTTACATTACTTTTGCAAACATGCCTAATGTAAATCTTTAACCTTTCATTTAATAAACATAACAATTATTTCATAGTGGAGCAGCTGATAAAAAAAACTACCAAGATGATTTATGGGTTTGTTGTGTTTTCCATGTTTTATTTTGATTTTATTTACAAAAAAACCCCAAACTTCTATATTATATTTTTCTTTTGGATAAATACTTGTTAAACACTTGTGATAAAACTTGTTTTAGAAAGGTTTGAAGAAGAGAAATTAAAATTCACTGTTGTAAATAACAGATTTAAGAAAAGAGTGAGGAGTTCCTTTTTGCATGACTGTGGCTCAGGACGTTGGGGTTCCTCCTGTAACAAACATAAGACCCTCTGCCCCTGGTGAGAGGGTCCAGCAGGTGGTGCTTGTATGGCAGGCTTCCTTTTGTCAGTGTGCCCCAGTGCAGTTATGGCTGCAATGTAGTTTACCATCATTAACGTGTGAATTTGTGTTTGACTGGGTGAATGAAAGCACTTTGGGGCTCTTGGATCCTGCAAAACGGCTATATAAGTCCAGGCCATTTACTATTTTGAGCTCTGCTGCTTCAGGCTAAGGCTTTTATGAAACCTTGATTATGTAATCTTTGGAAGTATTTGGATCTACTTTCCTCAGCTGATCTGAAACCATTAACACATTGCAGCAGTGTTACACATCAACATGTCTGCTTTTATGAGTAAACAGTCTCAAAAGTTGGTCTTTCGTGCCATAAATTGGCTTAGCTTAACTCTGGCATGCCTCTGCTGCCAATAGATGAACAGCTTGCTCCCTGTATTATGATCCTTGTTTACCCGTGAGGCCTTCTCTAGAGCTGCCCGGCCAAGACATACATTCAAGCTCTCCACCGCTGACATGTAAACTAACACTTATTCTCTGAGTGGTTGCTAGAAGTTAGTAGCATCATGTGAATTTGGAATCTGTTTATGTAATGGAAATGTAAAGGAGCTTTCAACAAGAGGGGTCTGCAGCCCGGCTCTTCATCCATCATTGACAGCACAGTCCGGCCTGATTACACAGGTGCTGGGTGATTGATGCATTCAGCAACCCGTCTGCCTTTCCTCCAGCTCCTTATCTTATCTCTCTACAGGGCTGTTGAGCTTACTGTATGTTTGATTTGTTTTTAACAAAAATTAATTCCTTTGTTGTCCAGCATCTGAATGCAAGCCATGTAGCCAGTCCTGTGGAAATCCTAACACCCAGCTCAGTGTCCAGACTCCCAGTGGGATCGGCTCTTCCTCTTCGTTACCTCCGCCCTCCATCACAGAGGATGTATTCATTGATAACACCAGTGATGACCAGGTAAAGAGGCTCTAATCTTGACATACTTCCAACTAGAGCAACTAAAAAACACAGTTTTCTAAAGTTCAAAACACTGATATTTTAATTATAAATGAATAATCTTATCCAGTAAAATTACAAATTTAACACATGCAAACATTATGTACACTTTATTATATCAATAAATACATTGTGGGTCTGATCTTTAACGATTCAGAATAAGCAGCACTAAATTGCACATGCTAATTTCTTTAGGACTTGCAAGAAATAGGAGTGTAACAGGTGATCTACAAAGATTGCAAGCCGGTTTGGTTCCTCCCCATTAAAATGAGCAGATCGCATGTGCTGAGAGTGGTAGTAAAAGAAAGATGGTATTGTAACCCATGTAGTTGGAGGTAATAATGATACAAATTATAAAAAAATATATAATATTTATAAAGCACTCTACAAAGCCAGTGAACAAAAGTTAAAAAGATGAAAATAGCAAAAGTTGAATACAAAAAATAAATATCTTAAAACATGAGAAAGTTGTCTATCTCTTGATTGCACCAGTCTCAAGGTCATAAAACAGGTGAAAATGTAAAAAAAAAAAAAATCATAAGCGTGCTTTGTGCTTTGATGAAAGAATCCTGGCTGTGAGGAGTAAGAGATGTACACTTTCCTTCCTCAATGTCTCATCACAGGCTCGTTTAATATTCTATTTCTGTTTTATAAATGTACAACAATATTTTTGCTTTATTGTGTAAAGATTGTTTGCTGTCCTGCTCCATTCATTTATGACAGCGTACATAAACATTTCTCATTATTAATTTTGTTTATTTACTAATGTAATTTCTGAGGGTCCAAGTAACTTTGTACGTGGTAAATGTTAAGATTTGTATATCCTCCTCCCATGAGTTTGTGCAGTTTGGGCATTAGAATATGATCTGCAAATTGATGAAGGTACACATGCAAAAAAAATGGTTTGATTTCATTTAATTCATAGAATGAAGTTCACATGCATAAAGTGACGATTGCATGCAGGCCTTACATGTATAATTTAGTGCTTATGTCCCAACAGGGATGTAAACAAATGAGACTAATTTAATTATATCCTTTCCCTAAACAGTCTCATGCTTGGAAATGGCTTTAATTTAACACTAGGTTTGTTCCATCCTTTCACACTTTTTATTGAAATGCACATTCTTTTTGTGCGTTGGAGCACAAGATTTGGAAGTTTAGATTATCCCTTAAAATATACAATTTCTCTAATAGCTCTATTATAACTTAGAGTGGGTAAATTCAATGATCAGTAGAGAATGTGTCATGCTTTATAAATCAGAAATTTTCTAGTGTTACTAAGAACTGCAAAGCATCATGTTTGATGTGAGGCTTCCAGCAGATCTTTTAGTCTCTCATCACACCTAAGAATTTCATTTAATTTATTCATCCAACCTCTACCTAATTTGTTTTAACTTCCATATCTATATTTCCTTTATAATTTCCAAATAACATGAACCCTAAATTAAATTCAAGGACAGTTTGTTTTTGTCAAATTGGTCTTTTAGCGTACTCATCTCTGTGATATCATCCAAGAGCTGCTCTAAGCTCTCCCTGTACGGAAAACATTTGTATCTTCTGCAAGCAAAACAAACTGTTATACTTTTAAAAACATAGAAATATGTAATTTATGTAGAGAATAAACAGCGAAGACCCCTGGGAACCACAAGCAATGTCCAAGCATGACAGATAATTCCCCCATTTTGACAAACAGTTTTCTGCTTAAGATAGTTTTTTATCCACTTCAGAACCACCCTTTTAATCAAATGTGTCAAATTGTTTTTTTTTTTTTTTAGATCAACAAGCAGACTAATTGCAAACTTCTTTTTTATAAACCCATTCTCACCTTCAGAAAGCATTTTCTGTTTTTCAATGAAATTTTCCAGTCTACCCATTAAGAGTTTTTCTAAAATCTTGAAAAAAACTGTAGAAGTATAGAAACCGGCCTATAGTTTGTGAATTGGTGTCAGAGTTCTGTTTCCCAGATAGTTTGCTCCTACAGTCTCCCATTTCCCAGTGTCTAACTCACAAAGCAAATAGCACAAACAGCACACTGGATGTGCATCAAGTACAGCAGTGGTGAGCACTTCAGATATGACTGATACAGCAGAAGTGAAGAGAAAAACATATCTCTGAATCTCAATTTGAAGATGATGAAGGTGTTTTTAATGTGCATCTCCAGATCATAAGCAACAGTGGAGGAATTCGTGGTTATAACTGATTCACTCATTGTAAATGCTGTTACCAGTAAAAAAAAAGCAAAGATTGGTGTTTGTCTTGCCTGTAATGACTTCACAGTTTATTTTACTGACACTCTGTGATGGTTTTCTTCAATCTTAATAAGCCTTTCAATCTCTGCTCCTAAATGAAATCAAGTGCAGCTAGTAGCTTTCAGAATTTGCCCTAATCTGTTTATACCGGTAAAGTCCTACTGATGCCTGTGTATTACATTTTTTTGTGTGGAGATCTGATTAGTTTCTTAGAGAATATAAGTGAAACAAACAACAGCATGGAGACCAAAAAACAGACCAAACCTGACAGTGATAAAGTTTAGCGATGATTTAAAGCAGGGATTGACTTTGAGACAATGTCCCAAGTGTTGAACATTTCATGTGAACCCTTCAGTACAGCTTAGAGCATTGCTGGACTTTTTCATGGTAAAATGATGGCCATCAACCTATACCAACAGAAAAGGAAAGCATTAATGGGGGCACCAGCAAAGAGATCCATGGTGACTCTGCAGGTGCTACAAATATCCAAAACTTAGTCAGATGAATCTCTCCCACATGAGGCCCCACTGCACTCCATAATTCTGCCTTTTATAGAAGTCTGCCAAGAATGAAGCAGATACTGAAAAATAACCATAGAAAATACTGTAGTTAGTTTTCCATAAGCCATGTTAGGGACACAACCCCAGTATTGATCTGGAAGGACTTTTGACCAAAAGATAACTTTTTGGCATATATGCATCTGTTCATTTTGAAGTAGTATGGACTCATTGAAGAAGGAACTGGGGAGAATGTTGGTGCTAAGAAATATAGGGAGGAAAAGGGGTGTGATTAAATATCTTTCCCTTCTTCATTCCGCCTTTCAGACATAAGCACCAAATTACATATCCTTGAATATACTTAATAATTTTTTTGTGTTACATTTGTAATTTTTCTGGATTGTATGAACTAGTTATTTATATTCATTCATATATCAATATTTCTTATTACCCCAAACACACCACCTCCACAGTGAAACATACTCCTGGTAGCATCATACTGGGGAGATGTTCTTTTGCTGGAAGTCGGTTGCAGTCAATGGTTGACACATTTTTAAGCTTATTCATGAAGGGAACAAGAATAAACTGGACTAATTTACAAGAGTCACTACTTTGAATGAAGTACATTTTGTAATACTTCTTCCAGGTAAAAATTTGTTATCCTCTCTTACATGTTTTTGGTCCATTTTCTCCTTGTATGATGGTGCAGGATGCATCTTCGGTAGTCAGTGACTACGACTGTCCCTGTGTGGAAGCTGGCAGCAGCCTAGAGGACCTACAGGGCCTCAGTTCCTCCCTTAAAAACTCGGAATACTTCAAAGACCTGCAGGGAGAATCGGCGGCCTCACGGGCTTTTGCATCAACATTACCTGAGACCAACACAAAGCAAACTGTTGACTCCCAATTGTCTTTAAACATAGACTGTCAGGCCAAAAACCAACTAACAAACACAGGCCTGACCACACACTTCCTACAGGTCAATGCAGCATCATTTCCTTCCTATCAACAGTTCGCAGATGAACTTTCCTTTCCAAGGGATGTTTCCCAGCTGGGTGAAAAGCAGAGTTGTACCGCTGAAAGCAACAACTTCACTGATTCTTCTCTTGGCCTGAACTGGACACTTAAACTGAATGGACTACTAGGATCCATGGAAACGGTGGAAGCAGTCACACAACTGGACACAGTAAAGGACAGAATGGAGATGGATGGAGAGCCAGACATAGACAGCTTTCCCATTTTGGTTAGATCCATGTCAACGTCTCGGAGGCATAGCTGGGGGGTCCCTCTATCGCCGCTTGGTTCTGCTAGGAGGTAAGACGAACAACAGGTGGCAAGAAGGATTAAAGTGTTAAAAGCATCATGAATTTAAATATTTTAAGTTTATTATTCCAACATCCATGTTCGGAGTATATCCTAGACTTGGATGCAAGCTTCGTAGTTACGTGCAGACTCCTTTCCAGGCATTGACTGGGTCACTTTCTAAAAGTTTATTCAATGTCATCATCTTATATGGTGTAATTAAAGGGTCATAAAGGAATACTGAGTAATTAAAGAAACTGAATTATTAGAATCTTTTACGGTTTTATTCAATGTTTTGTGGTTACTTTGTTGTGTTGTCAGACTGAGTCTAGACACCGCAGCTATAGACAGCGATGAAGACCAAGACGATGATGAAGAGCAACAAAATAATCTTTTCCAGTCCTGCCAGCAGCAGTCTGACAGCTTCTCAGCAGGGCCTGGAGATGAGCCAGATGGTTTCAGTCTAAGGGTAAACAGCCACTCTTTAACCAATCAAAAGGGCTTTTATTATCCTTTCTTTATGTCTGTGTTAAGCAAGAATTTAATTTGAATGTCATCATCCTTAAGAACTCTACAAATTCTGCAAGAAAAGATTTAGTTCAAGTTTTGATTTGCCTTTCTACAGTCAGTTGAGCTTTAAATCCATACTATTTCCTACACTGTCTTTAAATTGTCACTGCAAAGAATAGTCTTGCAGCTTCTCAGCTATAGACCCCTTTTTTTCGTTCGTACCTATTTAGACTTTAAGATGTGTCTTTGTTAAGAAACCCGAGTCAAATGATTTAATTTTATCCTGAGAATGCAGGTTCTCCAGAGTCCTGGTAATTATCTTATTATTTCTTTCAAGTGTGTTGGATAAGGGGAAATATCTAAAAGTGTTTGAAAACCAACCCTTAAATACTTGGGTTTTCTGCAACAGCCCTGAGTGCGATCATCTACCTTTTTTACACATCTTAATACATCCAAAATTACAACTGGAAAAAATATTGAGGCCTTTCTAAGGGCTTTTTAAGCCCTAAACATCATAATGTGTCATCATGTCTTCCACCACCTTTCATAGCTGATGCGGCATTTTTAAAAGCTAGGAATCATTGTACATGAAATCTTGCTTGTTTTAGCGACTTTCTCCTTAATTTATTCATTCTCTGTAAACCCTCCCTTACAATAAAACATTATATACACTTTTAGGAGAAAAATGGCTACAGGATGACTGCAACATAGAATTTGATACCAAATAAGTCCATGGTTAGAGGGGAAATGATTCATATGTAGTATTGTGCCAAACACAGAGGTTCCTTACTACAGAGACCAAAAATGACTAAATGTTGTGCAGATTAGCAGCTAATAAAGGCCACTGTAAGCATAATTAATCTCAATACAGTACTTCTTGTAAACTGGGAAGTGGATGAAAAACAGAACAGTCGTGCATTAGTTGGAGGGGGAGGCCAGGCAGTTTTAACGTGTCATTACCTTTTTCCCCATCAGAAACAAGCTAGGGTGATGATGTTGTACTACAAACTTAGTATGCATGTGTTGTTTTGTTGTTGTTGTGTGCATGTGTTTTGCTTTAGCTGTGTTTTGTTAAATCTCTGTCAGGTTTTGTGATTAAGGTCATATCTAGATGGTTCAAAACAAGTGATAAGTTTACTTTTAGTTAATATGGTTAACGTATAGCAAGATCGCAAAAAAATGTATGCGTTTTTTTGTCCAGTAAAATTAATTTCATCACGTTATAACTGGAACAGGAGGAGTTTGTGTGCATGTGTGCATGTGTGCATGTGTCTGTGTAAAAGTATGGCTTTTCACACAGACATATATATATATATATATATATATTTATTTATTTATTTATATTATCTGTATCCTTCTAACCAAACACACACGCAATTGTAAAATGTAATGCACACAGATGCATGCGCACATAATGCACATTTATAATAGATAGAAATGTCAATGTTCCAATCATATTGTTAGATTCAGGTATCATTTGTAAAATGTTTAGTTATTAATTTTCATAGTAGATAATAAGTTATTAATGTTATTTTAATGGTTAAGTTTAAGGAACAGTTGCATTTTCTAAAGTTTTGGTTTTCCACAATATTTTAAGTATAAAATATAGCCATATACACTATATTTGTGATATGTTGCAACCACCCCCAACCAATGCTGCAACTGTTCCCTATCTCAAGGTCGGTTGCAACATCTGATGCTTTGCATTGAAATGCAAATTGTAAAAAATGTTATTCTTGAACTAACTTTAAATGGTTTAGATAGAAGTATTTATTCCAAACCATCTCTGAGTAACAGAGTCAAAAAGGTTTACAACTGTCCCTGGTCACCCCTACGTGTGTTTATTTCTCTTTCAGACCATTGGTAGACCTCGTAGGCAGCTGTACTCTCGATCGGAGATCCTCGCCACCGATGACTATTCCCGAGCTGCGCACATTTCTCGTGTCGTGCAGACATCCAAACAGGCGGCCAGGGCAGCAGGAGGTGTGAGAAGCTTTGTGTAGAGCTCTTTCATTTTTGTTGACCTTTTTCATAGTAATGTTTGATTTCTCCCCACCCATAGTGGCAGAGGAATTTGACCCAGAGGAAAATCTGCACTCTACAGAGGGGCAAAGCCACATGTAAGCATTTATCATAGTCAATTATATCTAATTAAAACAGAAGCCCTCCTTTCAAGAATAAGCATCTGTCCTTGTAGCAGTACGATGCTATAGTTTAAGATGGTGTTTCTATGCAGCCCTTGAGTGCCTCATGCAGAAACTGTTCTGTATTGTAAATAGTCTTTTACAGTTATCTAACTCCCACATAACAGAGGGGCTTTCCCCGTTCTCCCCTGACATTTCTGCTCCATATCAGACTTCTGCAGTTTCCCCTCCCACAGCTCTCTGTCCTTTAGCTGCCAAGATGGCCCCTTGCTAAGTGAGAGTGTCCAGGTGTAATAAATGGTTGTTCTCTAATGGTTGCACTGATGCAGCAGATGAAGGAGAATCGTACTTCATATCACAGTGTGACACTCAGTTCCCATCAGTCCGGTTCTCCTCTCTCCACCCGCTCAGTGTCAGTGTCTTATTTGTCTTAGGTTGATGGTACAGAAAGTTCTGCAGGAGCTGAAGCTGTACTACGGGTAAGTAAACAGGAGAGGGAGGTCTGCGAGCTTTGGCTGCTGTTCTGTCATCTTCAGTAGCAGAGCCAGGTTTTAAGCAGCGAGTGTTTACAAACTAAACTAGTGTATGCATGACTTTTGCACATGGGGTTGCATGTGTCTGTTCTGGTCACTGTCACAAACTGTACGTCACCGTGGCTGGGAAGGATCTGCAGAGCACAGAAAGTGAGACAATCAGCTCCTGAAAGTTCACAGCAACATAAATCCGCTGGTGTTCTCACACTGTGCTTGTTTTTCTTGTTCTTATAAAGTTGAACTTTGACACACTCATCTTGTACAGTCATTTATGGCTTATTATTCGACGTGCCTTCTGCTTAAATTGATGCTCTCCCTGCTTGAAGTTTTCAAACTGTCCTTCACAGAGCGAAGCACAGAAACAACGGCAATCCAGACACCAAAGATTCAGGAAATGTCACTTGGTACGAGTTCCTCTCCAAGGAGTAAGTTACAACAATTAACCATTGCTTATTTGGCAACTAGGGTGTATGTCTTTCTTTTCCAAACAATGTCTGTTACTGTAAAGCCCTTTATTAATATCACCTGAATTTTGAGATCTGGACGATATTCAGGAGGCCACCTCTGATGATTTGCCTTCAAACAAGTTCTGTGCTTACTTGTATGCAAACAGAAGCAGAGAAGCAGGCACATACACAACATTTTTTACAGTTAAGCTCAAAAGTACTCACACCTCTTATAGATCTAGGTTTGGAATTTTTCTTTATGCAACAAAATAGGTGTTCTTGATAGTGAATTTGAAAAGCAAAATGAACAAGAAGAAGAATTTAGAAGTTGTATCAATAAAAGCTTGTTTTTTTCATTTTAGCAAACAAAAAGCATTTGAAAATGATAAATCCTTTGAAAATGTAATTGAAGCATCTAAATCCACAATAAAAACCTTAATATAAAGTTGAGTGTCTTTTTTATAACCACCTTTTTACTTATATTTTGATGATTATTTGATATGTATTAGCAGCCACCTTGCCATCAATCTAATTTTTAGCTCCCTTCACAAATTCTCAATCAAATTCATGTTGGGACTTTCAGCTGCTTCTCTCCAAAACATTTCTCTTTCTTCCAGTCAGAGGAAATGTGTTGGTATGATAAAATGATCATTTTAAACTCAACTCTGGCAGAAGTATGAATAATTTGGGCACTGTTGATGTTAGCAGATACACTCAAACAATTAATGCAAACATAATGGTTAGCAGAGAAATGGATTTGCTATTGGTGACTGTAAGCAAATGTGGATGTCACTTCCTTGGTTACCAAACTTCCTGTTTTTTTTATTTTCTCTATGTTCTTGTGATCTTTGTGTTTTTATTAATGCAGTCATCTGTCAATTATTGTTGTGTAAACTGTTGTGTTGTCAATTTCTGTCAGAGTCAGATAGGACCGACCATACCATTAAATAGGAGAGAGAAAATAAGAAAGGAAATAGTTGGGCAATTCTGCCATCATACTGCAGGCAATCAGAACCACCACACGTTTTGCCTAAGTTTAAAGAAATAAACATGGTCACTAAATCCTACTTTTTAGCTTGCTTATGTTATATGTAAATTCTTTTCAATTAATTATTTGAATTCTTTGAGACTTAATAACAAAAACAAAAAAATCAAAGGGACATCAAGTAATATCATAAACTGAGGCAAACCTTCAGAGCCACAAAAAGTAGAGAATAAAATCGACAAAAAATATTTCATATCTTAAATGGAAATACATTTCAGACTAATCAAAAAATATACATAAAGGTATACACATATTCGGTTAATTTTCATTTAATGAAATAAACTTATTTTAAGAGCTATTGCTCATCCAGTATGAGTCTTAAGATTTTTACATGGCTTATTTTACACAGTTCATGGGTTGTTTCACTTTTATTTTTAGAAACGAGGAAGACGAGGACCGAGCAGAAAAGGTTGAGAAAGGAACAAAGGTGAAAAGGACCTTAAGTTCCCTGAGGAGCAGGGTGACGGGTTCCTTCAATAAAGATAAGGTAAACAATGCCACAGAACATTGGTGCCTGAGCTGCATGACACAAACATTTGCCTCCGTGTAAAAGTGTAGTCCTGGAAGGCACTTTATTTGTTGCCCAATTTAAATTACTAAAACAAAAAACTGACATGTTAACAGCTGTATTCATGTGGCACTGAAAAAAACCCTATAATGCATCCTGCCTCTGACACATATGTGATGAGACATGCAGCCGTGCAACATGTGCAGCCAGGAAGAACACACAAAATTTGCATTTAAAAACCACCTTGTACTTGTCCTTCTCTCTTGTTCTCTCCAGGGTAAGAACCGAGAAAAAGAGCTGCAAAGAGAGAGGGGGAAGGAGAGAGACAGGGAAGCCAAACAGAAAGTGTGCAGGACCACCAGCAGCAGCAACGGGCATTATTTAATACCAGGCTCCTTCTCCAGCTCCGCCACCTGCTCGCTGTGCAGCAAGAGCCTGCAGAAAAAGCATGGTCTGCAGTGCATGAGTGAGTAACACAGTCACAGATGTACATGCACCCACGTTTGCTCACCGCATGACGCATGTGGGCAGGTGCTATGCTCACATACAAACCGGCATCTATTTATAAGCCCACTGCATGAATGCTTATTCTCCTGTATACTAGTTCACTCAGGGCACACGGAAAAAAAAGCCAAACTAATAGGTGCACCCATTACCACAAGTTGTTTTAAATATCATCAAACACCAGCCCACTCCGCAAAAACTTCATCACCAATCAGATGCAAAGCGAGTTGTGATGTTCAGCTTGATGTTTTCATAAAAGATATGAACTCATAAAATTTCTATGCATATATATTACCATTTGAACCTTTTAGGCGAAAGAGTGTCAACGGCTCAGCTGGAAAGAAACAGGGCCCCACCAAAAACAAAAACAAAAAAAACTGCTTCAAGCAGAAGGGCAAGTGTGTGAGGTCTTTAACAAGCCTCTGTCATCATCAGAGTTAAATATTTGTGTTTTATCTCACCTTTATTTATGCAGGCAAATCTCTAATCTGAGACACATCTGGTTTTGAATGTGGCTCAGTGAACATCGCTCTAGTGTGAAGGGCTTTCACTCAATAGTTTAACTAGAAAAGGGTTAGATGACAATGGATTTGGTTCATTTACTAAATTTACAAGATAATAAGTCATCTAAAAAATTAAAACAAGTAAAACTAAGACACTAAGACCAAAACTTGTTTTCAAGTATGAAGTATTCATGCGTGTAAAATTAAATGGGGAGAAATGTATCAGTGACCCAATTTGTTTATTTGAAATGATAAACGATTGGTCTGTTTTTGAGGGACACCATTTTAAATGAACCCAGTGCGACCCAAATGTGTGTTATTAGCATGTCAGTACATAACACTCATAGCTTAGCTGCTTTTTGTTCTAACTGTGCAAAGTTGATTTGATCCACCTGCACACTGTTATGCCTTTTAATTCGGTTTTATGTGTCATGGTTGAATTATTTCTCATACTAATCAGTTATTCTGACCTTCTGTTAAAAAGGTTGAATAGGATTCATTTTTTATTTCCAACTATTTTGCATGTTAAGCCTCTGAGTATCTTAGTTTGGCCCAATTTTTTTAAGCTTTCAGAATTTTAATCAAATTGAATTTGGATTTCCATCTCAGTCCAAACCAGTTAGTAGTATGTCTGTATTTTTAATGTCACATGGCACAATCTGTCCCAACTATTTTAAATAATGTGTTTAAACAAAATTTAGAATATATGCATCCCAAACACTGAACAGCTTGTTGATTTTTCTTTTTTGTCACAGACAGCTTTGGATCCAGAACAGGGAAAGATTCATCACTAAACACATTGCTAGCTTCAAAGTAGTGTCACCAAGTTGGACATTTCAGTTCAATTATGTGAGTTCTTCTTTAAGAAAAGTGAATAGATAAATGAAAAGATCCTTAATTTGTCTACTGCGGTTATTGGCACCCTATATGTAGAAACCTACAAAGAAAAAAAAAACATAAAGATATTTTACTGCGGTAGCAATATGTAGAGAAATTCAGTCATTCATATGAGTTATTTTATTATAAAAGCAAAACATCCCAGGTTAAAAAAGATTGTTTAAAGAAATTAAACTAAACCAGGATTTGTATAAACTATCTTGAGGCTAAAATTATTTTAGCATCTCAGAAGATATGCATGAATCTCCAACGGACCTAATAGGACTTCATTTGTCCCATCATAATTATACTCCAGAAAGCACAATGTTAGTCAACAGAAATTTCTAGAAACTAAAATAAACTTAATAAGTAAAAACAACAAAGACTTGAATTATATTTAATTCAGGAGGATATTTTGAGATTTTATAACACAAGATATTAACAAGATATTTTTAACACCTATTTTTACAGTTTGTCTTTCTGTTTTAGCTTGAGATTATTCCACTGCAATAAATCACTATATTATTTTTAAACTTTGCACAGATCTTTACCAGGTATGCTAGTAACTGTTCCCTAAAGCTTTTTATTTATCCCCTTAGTAATACTGTTTACTCCCAAAAGACTACTTGACTTCTGCTATTTGTCAATAGAATTTACTGGAAGTAGTACTTGTTTCTTATAAACCACGAGGTTTACTGCTGGATAATTTCACATCACTTAAAGAACAAGGAAACAGACTTTTTATCTTAAGCAGGCAGGTGCATGTAGAGAAGTAGATCCTTGTTTCTTTTATGGCTGTAATTAAATGTTTACCTTGTATCCTCTGGTTGATTGCAATATTTCCATGCTATGCATTTCTGTTGCAGCCTGGTGGAAGGGGATGTAGTGAATGATTGTTTTTTTAGCAGAGTGTTTATTAAACAAATGTGTTCTGGCATATTTCACAAGGCTCATGGAAACAACACATGCGATAAAAGCACTTCTTTTGAAATAAAATAGTGAGCAACGCATTTTTCCTGTTGAAGCATATTTTTATTAATCAAACAAAATTACTGAGTTTGATAGTGTTTTAAAAAATAATGGAACACACAGCGTCAGAAAACAAGTGAGTGGCCCTTTAATTTGAACCGAGCCCTGTGGGGATTCAGCCTGTGGAATGCGTCGTTTGTGTGCCAGAGATTGTTCCCAGTAGAAGCAGTAAAACTGGGAAAAGAAAACTCAAGATTCTGGGATGTTGTTTGCTGTCTGATCTTTTTTTTGACGATGTGATTCACTGAGGTTCGCGGCAGTTTTAACTTTCTTTCGGATGTTGCTGGTTTGGACCAACGCGAGTGTAGCTGGAGCGGTAAGGAGCAGCTGGTGTAGCGGGATCAGGTGGATGAAGTCCCGTTGTTTCTCACTCATCCTGCCGCTTTGATGCTAACAAGCTATCAGCTAAACATATCCACCACAACGCTTTTTATAATTTACCGTCTTTTTAATTGTTTGGCTCTTTACTAGAATTTTAAACTTTCAATATTTTGGGTAACTTAATGTGTGAAAAACTGCTCTAAATTAGATCCCTGCGAAGTCTTTTCCTTGCTAGCTTTTAGCAAAGTATCGCTAGCGTCTTAGCTGTGCCTTTATTTGATAAACAAGGTTATTTGGCTGAGTCATTGGGTTTTATTTGCTTATGGCGAAGAGATAACGAATAGGAGCTCTTATATGTAGAGATGCATAGACGTTGCTTTATTTGGTATAACTTTTAAGTTGGAAAACTGTTTAAGGAGACTGCAGTTGATGCTGCTTATTGACTTTGGGAGAGGCTCAACAGGTGATTGCTAACACGGCTAATATTAGCTTCCTGATAACTTCTAATGATTTTCCTGCAATTGGATACAAAAATGTACAACTAATTTAGATGGAGAACCCTTTTGGAAGAGATGTGGGATTATTATCCATTGTTTATCAGTATATTTTTTCTAAGTTATGTTTGAAATGGAAATGAAAATAAAGCATACATTTATTTCTAGCTCTCCCTCTCTACACTGTTTACCATCTGTGTGTAAGAAATGCATTTAACGATGCTATACTAGGTGCTATAACAATAGTAGAGTTTTAAAAGATTTTCAAACTAGCTGTGTAAACATTTTTCCATATACACAAAATGAAAATGAATCCTGTTTTAGCTGTTTAATACGGTTCTGAACTCATCTTCTAAACAGTCATATTTTCTTCCTTAACTTTTTTTTATATATTGCCACATGGCTTTTAGTAATTCTTTGAAAAATTTCATGCATTTCTAACATTGATTGTAATAAAAATATTACTTGTTTTGATTACTTTTAATAGAACCATAAGGCCAAATATGGTGGTGTAGAAAAGTCAAAATATTCGCTATTTAAAATGTGCATAAAGATAACTTCAAATGATGGATTAATTGAAAAGATCTAATTAAGGAAAATCTGGATTTTTTTTTTCTTTTATCATCAATTGACTTCCTGTGCTTACATAGTTCAGTCTCTTCAAATGTATACTGAAAACTGATAAACTAGCTGATGGTGTAATGTTACTATCAGCAATCATTTTGTGTGTTATCTTTTTATTGTTTATAATGGCAGGGCCTGCCAGAATGTTTTACAGCTTGCATTTAGTTGCACTTTGGAATCAGATCGTCTTCAAGAGGGGAATGATTGAAATGAGAGCAGGTTTTCTTTAGTAATTTCTGTTATTTGTTTATAAAAACCATAGGGATATGAAAACATCATTTACCGCATTTGATATATAAAAAATGAGATTTTATTTTCAAGCTATATAGCCATAGTTCTAAAATACAATCATAATGAAGAACAAATGTACTTATATCTTTTTTTTGCTGCTACTTTTTTAGTTGTTGTCATTCTGAAAATGTGTATTATTGTTCAAAACCTTTTGTGCGGTTTTACTTATACAATCTTTAGCTCTTGTAGAAATGGACACTAGTTTTTGTTTTTGTTTTGTGTGGCTATTACTGGGATATGATATCTAGCTTTTAATATGGGATATTTTAGATATGAAGCCACAGTTTTTGGTTAAAAATACCCAAGATTCATGCCTGCGCCAGCAGTTAACAAGTGCCGAACCGATGCACGAGTTTGTCACCAAATGTGAGATGCTGAAGTGAAAATGTCCTTGGTGTTTTTTCAAGTTGCACAAGTAGATAACTGAACTGCTATTTTGCAGGGCAGGAGGGAGGAAACTGCATAGTACCTGTAAGTAGGTTTACAAAAAAAAAAATTGTATTTATCTGGCAGTTTAATTGTAAAATATTGTCCAGAATTTCA
Organism: Jordanella pulchra; assembly: GCA_034780135.1. Lineage (NCBI taxonomy): Eukaryota > Metazoa > Chordata > Actinopteri > Cyprinodontiformes > Cyprinodontidae > Jordanella > Jordanella pulchra. The sequence goes on from JAUZNJ010092823.1 coordinate 76,295, forward strand.
ATATTTTGCATCCCTAACATTTTGTCTATATTTACAGACTTATTTAAAATAGAAACAAAAAAGAAAAACCAATCTTACTGGACTTCATGATTGTATTCAGTATTATTTTTATTTTCAGTTAAATATTTAACATTTTTGTCTGGAAAACAAATGACTAGATGAGATGTTAAGGTTCCTCGTTACATACGACTCCTCCCCAACTCCCCGTTTTTCTACACTTCTACTGATTTGACTCTTATTAAAGCAATACCCTAAGGCGCCTGTTATCACAGGTAGTGTATTTACTGTCACCTGCTTCAGTTCATACTGAGAGTTTTCAGATGTTTCTAACCGTCTCAAAAAGTCTTGATTGAAAAGATGGTTTTACTGTTGACGCTTATTAGCTCTACGTGCATATAATCTCTGCCAGTGTTTATTCTGAATACACCTAAAAAGACAAGCCAAGTATCACCTTTGCACCAACACCAAAGTGTAATTGAAAATAGACGTTTGTGAACAGTTTTTCCTCCAACTCTCTCCTGTTTATGATATTCCATTGAAACGTATGTTTGTGTCTTGGATTACGGTAATTTCTCTGAGCAAATAATGATGTCGGTGGAGGAGTGACTGTTTCATCTACTCCATTACATCTCAGCCATTTTGCAATCTAGACATAAACTAGCTGCCCCCACCACACCACTTGACTAGATCACATGGTAATAATTGTGGCTGGCAAGTCTGCCAGGACAGAGCAATCCAGCTCCACTGACTCTCACCCTATCAGCACATGCTCTCACCTTCCCAGCTGTATAGAAAGTGTAATATTGTGACTTTTAGAGAAACTGTCCTGCATTACCTTTATCCAGTGCTTTCTTTAGTATTATTAGGAAGCCTGAGTTAAAAAAAAAAGAAGATGTAGTTGATGATGCTTATTTTTTTGTGGATTTAAGCTATTACTTAAAGGTGTTTTTTTTGTTACAAATATCCTCAGTTGAAATGTTCACCCTTAGATGCACAAGTAACAAAACATTACACTCTTCCATAAGCTGGTTAAAAATCAGTGTACATTAGAGTCAGTGTATTTTAATGCTTTTTCAGTCAGTTTGGTTGCAGATGATTATTTCCAATATGTTTTGGAGTTAACTGCTTCTGGAGAAAGGATTCCATGTTTGAAAAAAAAAAAATA
>JAUZNJ010092824.1:0-17131 GCA_034780135.1 Jordanella pulchra
CTTTCTTTCTTTCTTTCTTTCTTTCTTTCTTTCTTTCTTTCTTTCTTTCTTTCTTTCTTTCTTTCTTTCTTTCTCCTTTCCTTGTGTCCTTGTTTTTCTTCTGCCCCCCCATACATTCCTACTTTCTCTGTAAACCTTTTTTTAAATTTAATTCCTTTTGTCCATCGATCCATGTCAAATAAATAAAATTAAATAAACAAACTATACATTTTCATAATAAAAACGTATTCGCCTCTGACCGTTTTTCTCTCCTTTGATTGTAACTGTAAGTATTGTTTCTTTCTCCCAGCTGACAGTGAAGCAGGAAATGACCCGGGCAGCCATTCAGAAGCTGACCACTGGCGAGGCCCCGCTCCTGCTGTGGAGGAAAAATCAAGGTAAGGTTTTGTCTGCTAATGTTCACATATTCTCTACCTTTCTAAAACCCCTGAGAGTTTACGTTTTCAGACATGTGTCACTAATCTTTTTTGAACTGTAATGATTGGTAAGAACCCAAAACCTTCGACTTTCAAGATTTGAAGTTTTCCTCCATGCCAACATTTCTCCAGTCTCCTGCTCCACAGTACTCACTGTGCTCTGAATCATTTTTGGAAGCTAACGATCATCTCACTTCACGTAGACAGCTGATGCTCTGCCAAAGTTAATCATGCCCCCCCCTCCCCCATTCTCCTGTTTATGTCTGCACAGAGCATGAGAGGAACTGACATCTCTGTGTTTTGGTTGTTTTATCTGTTTAGGGAGGAAGAGTTTGATGAGTACTTTGAAGACATGTTTCTTTGAATCTGCTGGTATCAGCTGCAGCCCTGCTGTGACTACACTTCCTTTTGTATCCCACTGATATTAAGTATGTTCTATTTGGGTCTTGTGTGCATGAAATAAACATAATGTTTACCCTGCCTCTCCATGTCTGTTTTTCTGTTTACATTTTCTGGCTTCCTCCAGTGTTTCAGCCTCTGAACCGTCAGGATGAGAATAATTGAAAGTGGTTTGAGGCTGCATGGCTCACAGGATTGTGATAGCTGGATAAATTACTGCTTAGTTTAATGATAACATTTTGTACGTGCATAGAAGAAATCAGTCCGTGGACGTGCCAATATTCAACAACTTCAACTAAATAGAAAACAAAAGTGTAGCAATAATTTTGGGAAGCAAAGGAAAAGTTAGCACACAGCTAGAAAATGCCAATCAGGCTATAAATCTGGGTGTAGAAATGGATTCAAACCTCCAAAGGCTCGTAAAGACAGGATTAAAGGACTAATTTATTAGCAGGGGCTTAAGAACTAATTCACCTTTAGTAGAATCGATGACTCCAATGATATCTTCACAGGTTTGCCTAAAAAGTGGCAGCAGCGGATCCAGATTGCTGCTGCTCGCATCCTTACTAAAACTAAGAAAGTAGAACACATCACGCTGAATTCCTTACACTGCTTTTCTAATTCTCAGAGAATAAACTTAGAAATATGTAGATATTTCTGTTAGTCTATAAATCACTGAATTGTTTAGCAACTAAATAGAATTCAGTTTATTTACCGGCAAGTACTCAGGTTTTTTGACTGAAATCTACTCATCATACCCGGAACCAAACATGGAGCAGCAGTTAGAAGATATGAGTCCTTATTCTCTGTTTATATGGAATAAAATAGAAAACTGTAAAAGTGTGGAAACCCTAAATTACTATAAATTCAAATTAAAAATGTATTGTTTAAAATGGCTTTTGACTGTACTATATAAACATAATTAGTTGAGTTTTCTCTCCAACTTTCTATCTATTTATTTAATCAGCCATTTAATCATTTTTAATGTAGACATGTATTTTAATCATTCATTTTTATTTATTTTATTATTTGATGCACTTTTTTTAAATATCTTACTACTTAAATGTGCTATAGCAATAAACCAACCTTGCTTTTTTAAGTATTAACTTGGATTTTGTAAATGCTTTTTAATATCTTCAACATTTTCTATCATTAGATGCAAAAACATCTAACAAGTTTTAAGCAGATTTTATGTAATAAACAATCCAAGTATTACATAACTGACAAACATGGTTTTATTTCACAAAAATCTAAAAAGCATGAGCTCCACTTGTAGTCAGCTTGCCTGAAGTCACAATATCTCTGAATTTATACTTGGATTGAATTAAACATTAATACCTACTAAGTATTTAAGGTGGGGGGAATCAGTGAGGCATTATGTAGAGAAATAAAACAGCCCACATTTATACATCTAATGTTGGCTTCCTCACATTGGTCTTCAGGAACTGGAAGCTTTATGTTGCCTTGAAATTCTGAAATCCCAGCAATGTGAGGAGACTGGCAGTAAATATTTACTCTTTTAAGGCTGGTGGTATTTGAAACCCCTCAAATTTAACACGCTCTGTGAAATTGAGCAAACGGTGGGTGTGTAGCAGTCTTTTAAAGCCCCACTTTTCATCCTGACCTTTCCGTTCTGCTTCTATTCAGACGTAACATTAAGATCTATCTTGGCTGATCTGAACCGATCTAAGCAGCGCTAAATACGGGTGTAAATAAGCATAAAAAAATATCCAGTGAGAGTTTTTCAGATAACTTCAAAACCCTGTAATCTGTGATCTTAGGGTGTCATGAAAGGCCTTGTTTTGGAAGCTGAACTTTTTTAGGGGTGTGACTCATGCCTACCTACTTATAAACGGCACTGCTTAGACAAGTGACCTGAAATAACCCTCCTCCTGCAGCTGAGTTTGATAATGTCCTTTTTATTCCTCTAATGATGCTCATTTTCATTTTTCTCCTTCTATAAGTGTTTTCCATTCCTTTCCGTCCTCTATATGTGTTTTGATCCAGCAGTCCCAACAAAATTTCATTACGGTCTCATAGTGACAATAAAGATTGTTGATTCTTGATTGATGTGGCTTAGGTTCCTCTAAAGCTGTTTTCTCAGTCAGTAACTATTATAAATGACACTTCAAAGGTACAACGAGGGACGAGTTGAGATCTTTAAAACGAAACAGAAGTTTCAAAAACTGACTTCACATGGGATTGCTAAAAAGACAAATCCAAACTGCTGTTTAACTTCAAAAGAACTTTAAGAGGATTTAATCTCTTGAGTCAATGTTTTGCAGAAACTTCATAAAATATTAAGGAAAAATCATTTAATGCCTTCTAACCTCCGAATTCACACTGGGAAGTTGAAAAAGAGAAAAATACAACATAGTTTTGTTCTTTTGGTTACAAAAACTGAAGCTTGTCTCAATGAAGACTATTGAAAGCTAGTGGGAAAAATAATTTCTGCTTAAATTAGATAGAAGTCCTCTGTTTCTCTTTTTCCTGCAATGAAAGTGATAACAATCTGCTTTTAGATCTGACTGTTTTTGTGGTCAAAAATCTCTTCATACCCCTAAATTTGATCGGTGAGAAAAGTGAACCAGGCAAAACTGCTACATGGCTCACTAATACAGGATAGGCCTTTATGGCTAGCTGTTGATAGAATTAGCTGGCACATGCAGGTACAAATAGGGTAAAGCAGATCAGTAATGGAGCAAAAACAGCAATGTCTGCCGAAATGCCGACAGACTTTCATTCTGTTAATTTGTTCTTTTTTTTCCCAGCCATCCTTTAACTCTGTGCTGAATTACAGATAGACTGGGATATTCTCAAAGTGCTTTTATATTCCTCCATACCTTCCCTGTTTGATAGTCTTCAACTTTCTCCACCTCACTGGATAAATCAATAAATAAATCAAGTTATGAACTTGCATTGGAGCTGGATGCTCTGCCATCTTTTTTTTTTGTACTTGGATTCAGATTGTGTTATGAAATGCAAATTGAGTTTAGCATCCCAAAAGTGTTGTTGTTGCCAACTTTCTTGTACTTTACTCTATATTTTTCTCTATTTTGGTCATATGAGTAAATATAGATACTTTGAGCTACAAGAATAAACAAAATAAAAAGCAAAACTGTAAAAATGACAATAAAACCCCTTTTAAACCCTTTAGTTCAAACTCTACAATGTATTTGAGAGGCTGTTAGGAGATAATGCTAAATATTTTTGCTTGAAGATTTTTGTAACATTCAGTAACATGAAACTATTACTGAGAGTGTTTTATGCCTATGACTAGTTTCTGTAGTTCATATATTTGCATTTACATGGAAGCTGAGTATCCCATCCTATTTGTGAAAGATTGTTGTAAAAACAAAAATCAGTCCTAAAATGGAAATATCTCCTAAATTGGACAGCAGAGTCCTTTCCAAATAAACACACAGATACAAATTCCAACAAAGTTCAACATTTTTAAAGATGTCAAAGAAACATTCTTTCATTTTAAAGGCTAAATATTCATAAAACCTGTTAAAACGGTTGGAACAGCATTAAAATATTTCCCGCTTCCTGTATGCAAAATATGCTAAAAACAGATCCCAACAGCAGCAGCAGAACTGAATCAGACAGGGATCAGATTCAATCCTGATCCTCTTTCCCCCCATAGGCTCATCCTTCTTTGCAGCCTTTAAGATCCTGCACGATATATGACTAAGAACAAGCACCATCCTAACCCAGGCTAAACCTGGAGGGAGAAAGCAGGACGCTTTGGTTGGTGCCTGCAGATAAAGCTTCAGCTTTATGCCAGAACTGGTTTTCATTATGAGAAATGAGTTACTCTTTATTATCAGAACTCCACAAGTTCCTACATTTGCTTACAGACATTACACTTGTACATACATTTGAGCTTATTTCATACATTCAAAGACAGAACTCTAGAGTCGTAATGAAGATTCTTAGAATAAGTAGAAAGAAGTATACAGGGATTTCTTTTTATATATCTCTCAACAAAAATGTTTAAAGAAAAAGCAGGGGACGTTTTTATCCCTGTGAGACAGAGATGAAGAAATCCCATGAAATGTTTGCAGAGACATCAGTGTTGTAAATTCATGATGTAATCATCAAAACCCTGCTGTTTGGACTTTAGTAATTATAACAACTCTTCACTTCAACTCAGGCTCCAAACAAGGAGTTTCTACACAGACTCAAAGCCGTACTGATGGGATTAAATGCCCCTGATTGATGCCTCATTGATTGGAGGAGATGACGTTGCGTAAAAGGATGCTGCTCGCTTTTTACAACCTGGAGGTGTGCTGACGTTGCTTGCACCTTGACCTCACATGCACGAGCAGATCGGTTAGTTTACAAAAACACATATTGATTCACATGAAGTCCTTCAGTGAGAGAAACCGTTCAGCTTTCACACAATCAATGTGACGGTTTGGCTTCTAAACATTTTTCACATTTTTTATTTTCCCACATGCAAATGATAATGCTTCACTGTAAGACAGGTATTTAAAGTCCAAAGCTGTGTGAATCTCAAACACTGGCTGGCTATCAAATCCTGTTAAAGCTTCTTAGAGGAGAGGCAGATCTGTTGATCTTAAGAAGCAGGGGCTGCTTTCGTGGATCGTTTTGTTTCTCCTACAATCAAGTTTGCACCATTCAAAAGTTAGATTACGTAGAAAAAACTATATACAGGTGATTGAATGAGAATAGCATGGGATTGGAAGTTGGAGTTAAAAGTCTTTGATGTATTTTATTAAGATATTTTTGGTACAACACAAGGCAGTACATCATTTACTTTGATTATCCTAAATAAAACCCAGTGTGATCAACTGCCTTCAGAAGTTACTTAACTATTAAAAAAGAGCTCTGATAAGAGCAATTTAAAGCTTAGTACATATACAGGCCCTTGGTAACTCTGGAGGAACTGTTGTGGGAGATTTACCTGGCATTAGTTGTGCACTCCACAAATCTGGGCTTTAGGAATAAGTGGAAAGAAGTAGGCCTATGCTAAAGGGAAGGCATGAAATGTTCAAGGAAAACATATGAAATAAGGTGTTCTAATCAGATGAAACCAAAGGGAAACTTTTTGGCCTATGTGCAAAAAAAAAAAAAAATAAAAAAAAAAATGAGGAGGGTAACCCACAAAACACATCATTCTGCATGCCACATCCTCACTGTGACACATGGTAGTGGGAGGAGAAAGCTATGGGGATGAATTTCTTCAGCAGAGACAGAAAAGCTGGAAAGAGGTGATATGTAGGTAAATAAGAGTCAATTCTGGAAGAAAACGTGAGACTGGATCCTTCCAGAAGAACAACCATCCTGAGCATGCAGTTAAAGCTACGATGGAAAGCTCTAGACAGTGAACAGTTGAAAAATGGAGGCATATGTTAATAGATTGATATCCACAGAATATTTTTTAGTCTCTAGATGAAAATAAATAACAGAGAAAACCACAAATGATTTTGTTGCACATAATTTTTCTGCCTTTTAAGAACCATGAAATAAAATTGGTTGGTGGCTCTTAAAAAATCCCATAAAACATCATTGTGGTTGTAGTGTGACAAAATGAAAAAGGTAAACTCTACTGTTTGCATCACCACACAGCTGTTCAATGCTTTATTTTAACCTCTCTAAAAGCTCATCTCAAGCTGAAGATGGTTCAAGTACAAAATTCCCAGAATCCCCCCTCCAAAAAAATAAAATAATAATATATTCATAGATGAATAACATATTAAAATAAATATATCTGCAGACTTACTAATGCCTTTGGAGGAAGGAACTCATCTTCCCTAATTAGTTTGGTGCTAATGTTCACTGTGCTATTGCCATTACATCATGAACAAAGCTAGAAGATTGTTTTTTCCCTCTCTATGCGCTGAAGGGAATAAAATTATATTTCTGTATAAATGCTCTTAACAGCTCCCCTTCACTACATTAGAAAAGTCTTTATCCTCCCAGTTGGCCGTCACTCTCTCTGTGGGTCGGCTGGTAAAACAGCAGCAACCAAGTGCATTCTGCAGCTTAAAGTACTTTTATACATTGTGCTTATAAATGCCAAAGAACTGCTAAATGCTATTGCTTTGGCATGGCTCGCTATGACCTATTTTAATTGTCTACACTAAAAGGTTTGTGTAAATTTATTGCAACGTGATTTCAAACATGCCTAAAAATGTCACTATCTTACAAGTACATTGTACATTTCAATGTTTTTATGTCCCTGGTCAGGTGCCACTTAAAAGCAAATGGAGGAAGAGGTTTCACTCATTTCTTCTCAATGATATTTTCTCTGTGCAAAGTTCCAGCGTTACTTCCAGCTCAGGTTTCTTCCCTACTCCTCCTGCTCATGCATTGCAGTCCAGCTAAGACCAGAGCTAACTATGCTGGACTACTTGGAGAAAACTGGAGCAGACTGAGATGCAGAAGAGAGAGAACTAGCGTTTGCAGCGCAGGCCAAAACGGCAAAATCAGATGGCTTTGGAAAGACTTTTCAGACCAGAAAAGACTAGAGATGTATGTATCAGTCCTAAGCAGTCCAAAATAGTCCAGATCCATGAAGAGGAGAACTTTAACAGATGATACAAGTCTTTGACTTTCCTCCTTCACCACCACCACCACCAGCTAAAAAAAAAAGAAAGAAAAAATAATAATAAGAATGTCGTACTACTCGATCTCAGATTATTACAATACAATCCTTGTTTTAATTTCTTACCTTTCCTGGCTTCCTCCTCTTCAAGCTTCTTCTTTTCATCTTCGATCGCCTTCATCTTTGCATTGTACACCTCTGCCAGCTCATTCCAGTGTGCCCTGTTGTTGTTCAGGCCGTCAAACATGGGCTGGATCTCTTTGTGGAACCTGGAGAACTCCTTGCAAACAAAAAGAACAATAGATGAAGGTTATTCTCATCTGGGAGCGTCTTTAGAGAGAATCATCAAAGGCTGAATGTTTCTCGCACAGCAGTGATCAGGTATAAATGATCCAGCAGATGTCCACAGGGACGACATGCCGCACGCCGTGAGTGCTTATCAAAATATAAGCCTGGGTTGAGAGAGAGCTGGCTATTGTGTTCTACTAGTTATAACCTGCATCTTTTCACATGGCCTTGGATAGATGAAAGCTATAAAACACCTCTCTAAAGCCAATGATATCCTGCATGGGAAATTATTCAACTAACCTTCTGTCATATAGGAACTTTGTACTGATAGATGGTTTATAGTGGATTAAAAAATAAAAATAAAGAAGTTTGTTATTTCATATTGTCATGAAACAACTTTAAACTTTGTTGTATTTTACTGGGATTTGCGGTGGCAGTTCAAAATTGTACAAAAGTTTTATTTAGTCCACTCATGTAATGCTTTGTAGAGAAGGCTTAAATTGAAATTACAGCCACATCTCTTCTGGGATATCTCTCAGTAAGCTTTAAAATGTGCTATTTTAATTGCAGCTCTTTATAAATCTTTAAAGTCTGTATTATAAATGCTTTTCCATAGTGTGATGGTGTATGTAGTGATAGAGTAGCAATAGTGTACTCAAGGTGATGAACAGGGTCACTAATGCTCCATTTAAAACACAATTTCTACTCGCATCTAAGAATAAGACTTTTATATATTTACGGAGTCCCGTGTGTTGGAAGTGGAAAACCTTTAACTGGGTGTTTTATGAATTTCTTTATGAAAGAGTTTGTCGTTCTTCAATAAGGACTATATAGTTAACAGCTAAGCTGAGGTGTGGATCTCTGCAGCTCCTATAGACTTATTATGGGACTCTTGGCTGATTAATGCTCTCAATTTCTCCAAACGATTTCTTTGTAGGTTTGCTGTTGTGTAATATTGTTTCCACTTCTGGTGATCGACTGAACAGTGCTCTGTAAAATGTTGTTTTATAACCCAACCGTGCTTTAAACTTCTCCACACTTCAGCCTCACTGCTATGCTGTCTTCCTAATGTTTATTTTTTCCTTTCCTTTCCTTTCCTTTCCTTTCCTTTCCTTTCCTTTCCTTTCCTTTCCTTTCCTTTCCTTTCCTGTCTTGTCTTGTCTTGTCTTAAAAATGCCTGAATATCAAATCTTTTTTTGAATTTTTATATAACAAATAAAAACTATACATTATTTTCTTTCCACATTATAATTATGTTTTGGTTTATTACACTTTAAATGTTGTAGAAAAGAAAGCTATTTAAAAAGTAACGGTTATAAATACTTTTACCTCAACATGATCAATTACTGAGTTCACAGCTAGTTTTATAGCGTGAAGAAAATTTTCTTAAGGCTGCTTGTTTTAAGTGTTTTTTTTTATTTGTTTGTTTTTCTTTCCTTAAGCAGATCTTTAAGTCTTCACTTTGCCGATGGGAATGTTTCTTAATTCAGAAATCCCATCCAAACACAACAACATTTTGTAACTTGCAAAAACTGCTGAACTAAGTTGTAACATCAGCGCAAAGTACATCATAAGAGTCTTTATACTCAATGAGTGGATTTAGATTCAAGCAAACACAATCTCTGCTGCAAATCAATATTCTTTTGAGTCAGAGCATCTATCTTTATAGTTTTATATTCTTAAAGTCTTTTTTTAAGAGAAGTGAGGCGCAGTGAAGTGAGAGAGAAACAGCTTACCTTGTACACAAATGAGCAAACAAAGTCGATGAAACCACATTGCATCTTGGGTAGTTGTTCAGCACAGTTTCTATCCATCATGGGCTGAGAGAAGGAAGGAGAGAGACAGACATGGAAAGGTTTTCCAGTGTGGAAAAAAAGGAGGGAATAAAAACTATGAAGGCAATGAAAAAAAATGGAAGAAACGAAGGCGCAGGAGGAGTTCTTTTCTTACAATTGGCTGCTGGTCCAAAACAGTTCTCTCCAAATCACCCTGTTCCCAGAATTCAGCAGCAACCATTAGAGCCACCTAGAAAGACAACCACACACATACAGATCAGAGCTTAATAGTAAAAAGAAAAAGAATCACTGCTTGGTAGATGAAATGAACACATCTGACTCCAAAGGCAGCCTTGTGGCGGCCATTTTCAGCCCTCTTAAAACTTTGTTCCCACTGATTAAATGTCCATTTTTATCCTGACCTTCCAAAACTCATAAATTAATCATCAAAGCTTGGATATATGCGAGTTTAGCCTGGAAAAGACAGGATAGTGAGAAAAAGAAGAGTCCTGTTTACTGGTAAACTTCACTTCAAGGCTCACCTTGCTCTGCACCTCCCAGGGTTTGGTGATGGCTGACAGGTCGCAGCCTGTCATCATCATGGCCCTGGAGGTGAGAAACAGACAGTCAGTCAAAGTAAAGCAACATCCTGGCTGTGATGAATATGATTTTTAGCTGCCTGCTGTGTCAGAAGGCTGCTCACAGTGAAAACAGGGGCAGACATTAGAATAAAAAAAGGTGTTTACTGCTTCCATACATTATAATTTCCTTCCTGATGGGGTTGTTAGAAATGTAAGAGATGGCCTCCTTTTCCTCTGCCATTGGTTCTGTAGCATTCACAATGTTCTGGAACATGGTTCTCTTCCTGTAAGTAGACAAATAAATATGGGAAATCATTCCTATGATTGGCTGAATTTAAGTAAGTATATAGCCCGATGGGTTCAATTTGAAAATATTTGAATATGTACGTTTGTTTTTTTTTACAGTAGCACATCCGATGCATTTCAAAAGAATGTATTTATCAAATTGGAACAGAAATAGTATTTAAATGATTTAATGAAAACTTTAAATAACTTCATGCCTACTGTTGCCATGGTTCTGTTTTTATCCCAAAGGTCTTGGGAAATGCATTAAAATGCATTGTTTTAAAAAATAAGAAAAACTGTTGACCCTTATTTAAAAAGACAGAATTGGTTGCTGACAATGTAATTTCTGCTATCCAGTAAAACACAAAGTTTTTGAACGTTTTTAAAATGTATTGTTGAAATAAAACATAATTGCTTCATCAGGTGTGAAAAATTTAAACTCGTTATCTCACATTGTCTTCTATTGAACATAAACGCAACAGAAGCCTGAATAAAAGAGGACTAACTGTGGTTAAAGTGATTGTTTTTCTGTGAGATTGGTCAACGGGAAGAAATTATAATACAATTTCAAGCTTTTATACGTCTTTATCAAAGCTTATTACTGTAGACTAACTAATCAATCCGCAAAAAAGATTTTAAAAAATAGATATAGATGTAAAATGAAAAAAAGCTATTGTCTTTTTGTCTATATCTTTTATTTGAAAATAAATAGAAAAAAGAACTTATCATACTTTTCCATCTCTGGTTAAAAATGATAATAGAAAATCTATGAGAAAACTTAATAAGTTTGAAAAATTTAGTTTTTCCAATTCTGAGTTTTTCTTCTTGAGGAAAATCGAATCATGTATAATAATTGCGTGTTTTTTTTTATTATCTTAAATTGACACACTATTTCTTTGAATTACCACATCGCATGGAGATTTGAACTTTTAACCATTGGTTCTTTTAGACTTTGATCTGATTGAATGCAACTATAAATAGGATCATTTTACAAACTGATGGTTTGTGGAGAAATTTAAATGTTGGGTTTTTAAATTTGTTCTAAGCTACCTAACACAATGGTGTAAAAGAGTCCTTCTACAAACCTTCTTTTATAGACCTTCTTCTCTAAGTTAAGTTGAGATGCTACAAATGCAGCATCTATATTTCAGACTTTAAAAACAGATGCATATTCCAGCATTGTGCTTAACAGTATAAATAAATGTTTTTTAAATAAAACAAATCCTGATAAAGACAAAAAATGAAATCTGAGACTTGAAAATCTTATACTTTACAATTAAAAGTTAATTCCAAATATTTCTTTGAAAACCTACTTGAAGTAAAGGGCCAGATCAGTGGCAATAATGCAGACATCGAACAAGTGCTGCACCGTTTCAAACTGACGCTTCTGCAGATTGCTGAAGATATTCAAGCTCTGCAGTGGAGGACAGACAGAAAAAGTGGTCAGTTTAAGTTTCAACTGTCACCACAAACAAGTGTATCATTCATATTCTATGTAATCACCTCTTCTGCCATGAGCGTTTTGCTGTATTCCAAATGATGTCTCTCCATGATGGAGGAGCCGTGAAGTTTGGCCAGAGGAGATGCACTCCTATAGATTAAGAAAAAAAATTATTAATAATAAAAAATACTCTTATTTGATTGTTTAAAAAAGTGTTTCAACTCACTTTGTTTGATAGAGGTTGTTTGTTCCTCTGTGGTCAATATCGTGGCAAAAAGCTGCAGCCACCATGGCGAAGGCATCTAGATCAGAATAGTACTTCCTCAGCTTCCCTGTCTGCAAATCACAAGTACAGAGATGGATCAGAAGGATATTCTCAGATTGATCCATCATATAAGTAACTTAATAAAGACTTTGTTACCTGTAGTAAGCAGAACATGGTGTGGCCCACATTGAAACCATGCCTCCAGTTGTGGTAAGTAATGGCACGATAACCTTTTCTCACAGTATACATCCACCGAGTCAGCGTCTGAGAAAAAAGAGAAAGGTTTATCTCTGCATGTTGCATGGGGATCAACTGAGTATGAGAGTTATTACTTATGGAATGAAACTCAAAGTAAGTAAATATCAGTACCAGTGGGGAGTTTAAAAGAAAAGATATGTAAGAAGCTATTCAGGGATATAAACCATGACATGTCTGTGTTTCGTTTAGGCTACCCAAGAGCCACGGAAAGCAAGGAGATAACAGGAAGGCTGAATGGACTCCAGCAAAGTAGCTTTGGTTAATCCTTTTGAGATTTCAACCCCTGTCTGTTATAGATGATCCTGGATTCTGAAATGTTGGCAGCCGTTTATAAATCTCAGACTTAGGTTAAGGATTTACATTCTAGAGGAAATACAAACAGAAGCTGTTATCTTAGTCCAGGCTGAATGCTGACCCAGCAACCCCTGCTAACGGATACTTAAGACAGTTGTAAATCATTTAGTGAAATATTTTAGGATCCTGCTGTCATATGTTATGTTGTAATTTTTTTAAAGAAAAATTTTATTTGTCCAACATTAAAAAGCAGTTGGAATAGACATCATAAAAAAAAAAAAAATGGAGATCAGCCACATTTTTCTCTGACTTTAGGTCCTGCTGGTTGTTTACAGTCCAAGGAAAACTATTAGCCCAATGCTGACCACTTTGTTACACTCAAATATACCCTAATAGCCCTGCCCCCCCCGCAAAATGCTATGTATAAATATAAATATATAACATTTTGCACATCCATGTAACTCTTTAATTTATTTCTACATCTATTTTTAATATTCTATCATTTTTTCTATTTTAGTATGTCTGTGTTTAACTTGTCTTTTTATGTTATTTTTATTTTATTTCAGTATTTCTCATTATATGTGTTACACTAAGTTGACCGTTATAGTAAAGTTCTTTATAATTAAGATGCTATGGTACGGTGCTGTACTGTATGGTATGGTATGGTACAGCATTGCTCCTCCCCAACCTATTGGAGATGCTCTAATGAAAACTAACACAGTGACTGTTTGGAAATTCATTTGGTAAAAAAAACAAAAAATAAAAAATCATGTGTGATGATTATAGAACCAAAACTAAAGTAAAACTGTTTTGAAATTACAGATGGAAAACTTTAAACTTCATCTTTCTTTCTGGCTACCACTGTAGGGAGGCCGGATCACAAGACAGCTACTATAACAATAAAAAAAGACTTAATATTCTGCAAAATAAGGCACTAATAAACTTTGCAATTTTTGTACAAATTTATGATATTAAATATAAACATAAAAAGCCAATGTTGTTGGTGAGAAAATGTATTTTTTTATTTTTTAAAACATGAAACAAGTGTTTGGTTTTCAGTTCAAGTAAAAGCAATTAGATCATTTTGTTTTATGTGTCACTACAAGAAAACAGGAATTTTTGTGACCGTCCTACACCAGCTCAATCATTTAAGGTAAAAGAAAAATCCAGGGAAACACCTAGAATGATATATCTATTAGAAATCTTCACAGATAAATACATCATCCCAACTCAGATGTGTTAAGAAATAACGAGACCTATTTCCCCATTTATATTTCAGAACCTCTCTTCAGAAACTGAAAACTTCAGAGCACCTTGTTAGCTGCTTTATCAAAAAAAAAAGAAAGAAAAAAAGCAGACTCACCTCTGCAGGAACTTTAAACTTTTCAACAACTCCAAGCTCAAAGAATATGCGAATGCCAGCTTTAATGAGGCCGAACTCTGAGACAGGGAAGTCACTGAAGGCGAACGAGTACAAATTCTCTCCATCCACGTTGTCGGCCGGCGGGCAGTTCGCCCTCTGCACAGAATATGGTTTAAACATTCAATCATTAAAAGGGAAAATGTGGGTAGGTTTTGACTGAAAAACAATAACAAAATGATAGCTATTATAGAAGTAAAACTAAGAACAAATAAAATCAGAAATGTACATAAACTGCGTTCATCATGTTTTCTGTATTAGGTCAGTTAGGAACAGAACGATTTGGTTTTGTTGAAACGCCAGAGTAATGAGAAAAAAAGATTATTCAATATCCTCCTTAAAATCAAGACATTTACATATTTTCTCTTAGTATCTAGTAGATTCTTCTTTTTAATAGCGTCACTTGGGTGAAATGTTCTTCCACAGGTTTTTTTTTCTATAACAGTTTGCTAGAATTCACCTGACTTTGTCAGGTCTGTTGGGAATCTTGCTCACAAAATGCACCTCTGCCCTCCAATTTTCTACAAGACTGAGATCCGGGTTTTTAATGGTCACTGCAAAACACTGACTTTGTTTTTCTTAAGTCAATTTTTAACTAATTAGACAGTAAGCTTAGTGGTTATTGTCAAATTGTGGCCAGGTTTTAATTTTCTGGCTGATGCCTTAAGAGGTCACTACAGTATCTTTACTTCGTTTCTTCTCCTTCGATGGTATTTATCGTATAAAGTAAACACCTGTCGTTTTTTCAGTAATGCACTCACTATATGAAGCTATTGCCTCGCACTTTACATTTTGTTTGGCGCTCTCAAGTCTTAAGGCCTTCCCCTTCTTTCTTTCTATGTAAAAATAGTCATTATGGAAAAGAATTGTATTTAATTTCAACATCTCAACAGTCGTGTCTCTATTGATACCAAGCAACGTACAACATCCAGGCTTTATCACATTGTTAAAAAGCACGATAACCTTAGTTAAACTGAACTTCTGGATTTGAGGAAACAATATGACATTTAGCACACAGAAATCATTTTTGGTGAGATTCAGCCTAACGCATGTGATATTTAATCTGATTGAATGACAGACAGAAGGGAAAAAAAAGTCCTTTGTTTTCTCTTGGAGTGTCTGTAAATGTGTGGTTTCCTCTGGGATGATTGTGCAGCAGATTTCCTGTGATGAAAAGACACCTACCAGTAATTTGTACATCTCCTTCTGGTCACAGTCCTCGGGGTCTGCGTCAAACTTCTCCTTGGTGTTCTAGTAATAAAAAAGATTTCACATGACATTTAGGTTCTATTCATCAACATGCTCTGTCGATTAAGAGACCTTTAAAATACAGTTTAGTTCTTATTCACTTGATGAAAGAGCTCAAAGCCGTGTATAAACCGTTGTGTCATTTTTCCTAAATGTTAGTTGCCAAGTGGACGTATAACAAACCTGACCTTTTAATAGTCCTCTAAAAACTATGATGCGAAATTGTTTCTCGGAAAGCTATTCCTTGAGCTTTCCTGTAAATTATGGCTGAAAATTGCTTTTTCAGCAAATCTGAGTACGGATAGAAATGTTAGCTAAGTAAGAAAATGTCAAAGAAAGCCATGTTGATACAGACCAGAATGGATTGCATTTCATCCGTGGTGCATCTGGTTTGGTACATGAGCATCTCCTGGGCAATGTCTTTCCTCCACTCCATACGGTTCAGTTTGTCGTAGGTGTCGCAGTTAAGCACAGACCAACCCAGGAACTGTGTCAGGGCCTGGTTTAAACACAGCAATAGAGCAAAAGAGTCAGATGAGACAATTCAAAGACGAACCATAAAAGAAGACTCAGAGAATCCCAACCTCAGTGATTTGCTCGTCGTACTCGTCAAAAGGTTTGCCATCCTTCCTGTTGTAGAAGGTGGCAACGCCCACAATTTCTTCTTTCTTGTTAACGATGGGCAAGGAAAGGACATTTTTGATGATGAAACCCGTTTCATCCACAGCCTCTTTCTGAAAAGCACAGATGTTAGAGTTAAAACACAAACCTGAAACAAATCAGAGCAACTTTTGATTAGTTTGGTCTTTCATACCTGGAAAGTGAAGTAGTCATCTGCAGCAACATTCATCATGTTGCAAATCTGCAGGCAAGCACAGGGAAAGACTTTAAAAAGGCTCGTCTTTCAATCTTTTTTTCATTTTTACTGTCATGAAAAATTCTATTTAAAGAAAAACTCAGGTATTTGTGTCTGCTTTTTACTTTCACTTATTAGAAGATGTCAATAAAAAAAATCCTTCTAACTAGAGAAAAGGTTAGGGCACCCTACCACCAAATAGCTATTTTCTTTAGTAGATGTTGACACTCCTTTTAATCATCTACCAGTCTCTGACATTAGCCTGTTTCAAGTCACTGTCCAATATCTAATCAAAATAAAAAATCTGAGCTTTGACTGGATCTGGATCCTGTTTTTTCATTTTTAGTCATTCTTTATGAATTTAACATTATGTTTAGGATCATCATCCTTTTATAGGATTTAGTTCTGGTCCAGCTTAGATTGTTCTCTATATAATATCATCATATATGATATATTATTTACCACATAGCCAAATTTACAGTTGACTCTGTGTTGAAAACACAATATTTAAAAAAAAAAAGCTTTTTAGAGATAAATACTCACATCTGAGACTGTTATTCAAATCTAATCATAATGTTTGAATTGTCTTTTAGCTGAGACTACAAGCAATCACCCGTTAATTTGTAGCACACTAAGTTTGAATTTTTTTGATAAATGTTTGTGACTTACAAAACCGTTCTCCGCCACGTAGGTTGGCAGTCCGCTCACTAGAGCCCAGTGATCCGCAGGGGGACCCCTGAGTAAATAGAAAAGAAATGTGAAGCTTTTTTAAACCACTACTCTTTAATGTTTTAAGTTTGCTTTCATTTTAAAACATATTTCTAAAGATATCTCCACTTGTCTTGGTTTAAGGCCTCTTCATTGAACAAATATGGCAAGAGGGGAAACAATTTTCGACAGCCATTGAATTGACCAACTCACTTTTTGTTGGTTTTTGCAGTTGAATAATCTCACTTTGAAAGAACTGGAGAATTCCAACTTCTGGTGGGTGACGGGTCCATATGTAGTAATAACAAAATCTCCAATTCTTA